>JAYKAV010003007.1:249668-356034 GCA_035582835.1 Phoebastria nigripes | reverse complement strand
AAAAAAGGCATTATGTTAAGCAGCATGACCACCTAGGGAGACTTCACACAAGGAAGATACACAATAGCAATCTTAACAGGATTGCAAGTTGCTGTCTTAAAAAAAAAAAAAAAAACAACACAACACAAAAAACCAACCAAAACCAAAAGTATTTACATCATCTAACACTTCACATCTGTAAGTTAGGACCAGTTATAATATACAACTGCGAAGCATTTGTTTCTAGTTTCTGCTTAAAACATTTCTCGCTTTCTAAGTTTGCCCTAATAGCTAATCATTTCAACTTAGGTTTAGATTTCCTACGCTGAAGGCAGCCACTACTTAAGATTTAACTATCCTTCCCTGGGGAGATGGTGGTTTTACTACACCAGTCTACCTGGTCACTCACCTAGATGAATACAACAACAAMTTAAAATGAATGATATGGGAAACTAAGCCATTAGATACCTCAGAAAATACTAATTCTAATGTTTCAAAGCATTGAACAGCAAGGCCAAAGCAATCAAGAACACTACGAATCCTCAGCATGGTAATCCTGATACCCACAAGTTTTGGTGTAAGGAAATACCACTTTCCAGTACATTTTTTCCTTGCCTGTGGTATTTCATAATTAACATCTTACTGACTTGTGCTACTAAGGCTCACTTCTGACATAGTCAGGAAGCGGTTATTTTTAAAAACAGCCAAACTTTCAATGGCAAGGTATTTCAGATTAGCATGCTAGATGTTACCTACCTGATGCATCTGAACCAGTCCCAGATCTGACTGACCCATCTGTGAAAGAGGCGGATTCAGAATCAGAATCGCTGGCTTCACTTCGTGTGTCATAGTCATTTCCTTCCTTCTGATCTCTCTCATCCTGTTCATACTCTTCTTCATCCTCCTCCCCATCTTCTTCCACCTCTTCGTCCTCCTCCCCTTCATCATCTTCCTCTTCTTCCATTCCTTCCTCCTCATTCTCTGTATTGCCTTGTTCAGAGGAACCACTACTGCCAGTCTCGTGATCTGAACAATATTCCTCAGAGTTCACCTCTTCTTTAGAAGAATGGCTGGATCTGCTTGGTCTTCTATCCACATCATGCCTGATTCTCTGATGTTTAAAGAAAAAGTGAATCAGCAGTCATATAACATTGTCAGGATGCACACACAGTCCTAAGAGAATGTGCCTTATAAAGGTCTCATGTAATTGCTTTATTTATAAGGCAGCAAGAATATTTAATACCTCTGAACCGTCTGGTGTAGAAGACTTCGCCCTTCTGTCAATATCCCTCCTCCTCATGCAAGCTTTTTCTGGTTGTCCTTTATAAGGTTCCCTGGAACTGCTCGACATGCGCATCTTTCGATCACCATCTGGGCGCTTGTTTCTATCAGACCTCTGATACTCCTCATTCTTGTATTCTGATACTGGTTTTCCTTTCGTACTCACTATTCTCTTGTTATTGCTAACTGATGAACTAGGAGGCTTTGGCATCACCTGCCTTGACGAATGCACAGAAGGTTTTTGTCTCTTGCTTTCGGCGTTTTCCATCCTGTCAGTTTTTCTTTTTGATCCTTAAATAGAAAGAGATATCAAGTTCAATGTTATTTTGTATATCAAACCAAAAACTGTGCAGAGGCACCTACTTTCTCTACTTTGGGTAATTCCCCTGTTGCAGTCATAGGTAGCATCTTCCAGTTGCAGGCTTTGCAACAACACTCAAAACTGCTTGTTAGGAACAGCTCATGTTCTAAAACATATATTTTACTTTAAAAGAGCAATCCTTTAGGCTTTGGCAGGTGTCTTCTAAATTTTATATATGGGAATGCTACATTAAATGCTTATGGGATTGGCCTAAAGCCAAATCAAGAACTGAGCCGGAACCAGACTTTGGGACCCCCTTGCTCCATTTCCATTTCACCTCATGAACCAAAAAGGACAGACATTTCCTAACAGCAAATGAATTCATAACAAGCCAGACTCAGCAATTGCTTTTGAGACAAAAGAAAACCTAGTTAACTGTTTGCTTGGAAGGTCAGGTGAAAAAGCAGATGTCCATGAAATAATGACTTTTGGAACTCTTTCACTCTTTGAATCACGTTATAAGAGCCACTACTTCAAAGACTTTAACCCTAATAAGAAAGATGTTTTTTACCATTTACGTTCCTGCAGGACATCCACTACCAAAGTTACCTACCCTTTTTCTCACTTTTATCTTGCTCGCTGTCGGGGTTATACAACTCATCATCTTGGTCAGGAGCATCAGTCAAAATGTCATCCAGAACATTCAGTTCACCATCTGAAAACAAAAAAAAAAAGTTAACAACAACTATAAAAAGTCTGGATACGTAAACTACAGTAGAACTAGTATTTACAAACCCAAACATTTCCTTTAAGGTTACAGATCTGCCACAAGGCAAAAATTAACATCTTCTGGATTTATTTTGACAATTTCAGTTGGAAGGATCAAGCAAAGCCAATAAAATAATTAAAATACATCACAGGATGCATTTAGGCCTCTGAATAAGGTCCAAGTCAGCTCCTCATGTCACACAGGCTTTGCAGGAAAGCTGACCTATAAATGAAAGCTTAACAAAAAAGCCTGTACAAAATTTGAGAAAAAGGAGACTGGGAGATAGTCTGAGTGCCATAAGCAAAGAGGAGGGACCTCTCTGCTCAAAATCCTGAAGAACTTGCACCTTAAATTATCTCCCCTCCTGTCCCACTGTTTTTGTTGTCGTTGCTGTGTTAGGAGGGTGAATTTTGTGGTTCACCTACAAGTAGAAAAAACGCAACAGGGCAAATTAACAACAAGAACATAAGCTAGGTCACCCCACTGAAGAAGGGGAAAGTAGTACTTATTTGCTGCATAATTAATTCTGAGCTGCTCTGAAAAAAAAATGCTACAACTAATTCACCTTGATCAAAAGGGCAAAAGTTTAAGAAAATTCATGCTAGAAGCAGTAAATGACCACACTTGGTCACACACCTTTTAAAATTTGTCACTGTTTCCGACTCTGTTTCACTTTGCCTGAAACCAAACGGGATGTATGGTGATTCTGGTAGAAGAAGGATTCACCAGCTTTAAGACAGCAGATCTATATTCCAAGCACTTTAAAAATAAAGAGTGAACTAAGTCTAAGCATGCAAAGGGAAAAAGAATGGAAAAGGTATTAATTTTGGAATCTCATATTTCTTCTCCTAAACTCTGGAATTCTTAGCTCTTTCCATTTTATATTACTATGATTCTATTTTCTGTGTTCAGGAAAAGGAAAGCAGAGTAAACTCCAGGGATTCAGCTAGTTGACAGTATCTGTAGAAGACACATTGTACAACATTATAAAGCAGCACGTAAGGACTCCTGTACTGGATGAAATCGGGGTAAGGCAGCAAATGAAGTCCTCCAGAGTTTGGCAACTTGTCTATCTCAAAATCTTGAGCTGTGCCACAAGAGAAGTTTTACAGCTTGATATTAAAAAAAGACACAATCCACACCAGAAAAAAAGTTAGTATTATAATTGTATCTCTACTATATACTACTGATTCTGAAGTCTGCATGTATGTTAGCTTTCCTGCTGGCATTTCTCCACATTTTTTGTGGTAAGGGAATGCAGAAGTGGCCCCTGAACTCCACAATTGCTGTAGCTGATGCAAAGGAAGCTGTGCAGAGAGATCAAGCCTTTCCCTGGCAGTTTACAGTTAGAGGACATTTAAATATAACATGAAGCTGCATCATAATTCTCTTGGGAACAGCCCTTTATGTTTGTAGATACCTATATATCCACAGCAAATATTCTTGCTGTTACCGATGAGATATGAGAGTCAGATTCATGGCTATGCAACTGCTAAAGATGGGCTGCAATTTCCTGGCTTGCATTCTGCTTTCCCACAGAAGACTAGGCAARTTCAGAGCACCAGAATTTTTTACTGGAGACTAATGAAAAAGAGGTGCACTAGGATTAGAATATTAAACATATCACCCATCTCAGATCACACATATTGAACCTTAGCTTTGTTTCCCTTTTGGTGTGGCAACAGCATACTTGAGTAAACCATATTTAACCTAGCTACTGCAGTAGCATTCAGAGGTGCTAAAAGACTCACGTTATCAGCTGGTTCAGAAATAAATGAGAAGATAGGGAAAATTTAATRGAATAAGCAAGTCTGACACACACCCTCTGATAAATCCCTTCCAGGTTAGGTGGGCCTGATTTATAGTTGGAACCTTAAACAGGTATATAAAAGACAGGAGCAGGATGAGTTCCCCCCTCCCTGCTTCTGTAGATACATCTATCCAATTTATTTAAAAATAAATTTCCAGATTTATTTAGCAGTCTGTGATGCAAAAAGGGCAATCTGAACACACAGTTCCTGTCTCTCACTTGCATCGGGTGTACTGCTCAACTGGCTTCCACAAGATGATTCCACTCACTGAACTGTCACTGTTAGTGTTCAACCTGATGAGCTAAATTATCTCAGGCAGATCAAGATAAGCATCAGAAAAAGCACATAAAAAAGAAACAGAAAAACGGTAGAGGACAGATTTCTTACAGTTCATCACTGCTGAAGGGGGAAGGTCCAAATGAGTCCTTTTCATTACAGACACTCCCAACTGGGCTCTCCTGCAACTCATCTTTTGTTGACTCTGGGGTGTGTTGGATCCTTCCATGAACAAATTTAACTCACCTGAAACAGCAGGAAAGTAACCTGGGGAGGCCATTTTTCCTCTGCTGGCCATAAATGTTAGATCTATTCAAGGAAGGGTCCAAGTAAAAATCTGATTTGGCAAACAGAGGAGAAAAGACCAGGCGATTTCAAACTAAAAGGGTATGCGAGATTTATTTCCACTTTTTTAAAAGCAGTGAAACAGCATTTCTCTTCCAAAAGGAGCATAAAAATAATGTCGCATTTACAGTAGAAATAAGTTCAGTTACAAACAGATCTGCATTAACACCTGCTATTCAGTCAGAATCATCCCTTTCATAGGACAGAAAATTAAAAGCAAATTAAAATACGAAACATAAAAACATTCCTTGTCCRCTACTCATGACTTGACCACTGTCAGTGATTAAAAAAAAAAAAAGAACAAAAAACCCAAAGAATAAAAAAAATTAAGCCCATATGGATAAATGATTATATCAGTAGTAGATGACAACAGTAAACATTTCAATTTCACTGCTCGCCCACGGTGGCAGCTCACATCTATTTCAACACAACCTGATCGTATCCTATCCCACCTGTCTTACAATAACACCGTTAAGAATCAAGCACCAGAAATAATTTTACTTACCAGTTCTAACAAAATCTAGTGGGAATTTCCCATGTGATCTAATTTCACAATAAATATTAGAGACAGCAAACTTTCACCACCCTGACAAAAGACATTTTATGGACATCTATCCAGCAAAAAACTTTACATKAAATGTATTCCATAGAAATCCAAAACAATGTAAACTAAACCACAACACCACAGTGATCCTTTACCTTTTTTATAACACTGCTATTATCTGCACTAACCACCAAACAATCTTCTACAGCAATCTTCTACATCTAAACTTTGTTTTTACTTCTTAAATGGACTATTTTGTGAGGACTGACTCACATAACCTCACAGACAACATGCAGATCATTTCAGCTTCCGCATACAGCGGCGGGCAGTTATAAGAGTTGTGAATATACACCATCCTGGAAACGTTCAATTCCTTTAATTCGAACTTATTTACCCACAGTGCCCAGAATGCATAACTGACTGCAAAAAGCCGAGCAAAAATCACCAAAATAATATTCCAACGTCAGCTTCTACTTGCTAAAGTAACTATGCCCCTCGGCAGAAAATCCTGCAAAAAATACGGCTAGGGATCCAAGCAAAAATAAAGAAAAGCACATACCTTCTGCGAGAAGATAACCAGCAGTAACTCGCTGCCAACAATGTTAAACTTTTGACCCACGAACTTATTCCTATTCCCGCTGCTCAAGTCACCTTGCCCTGAGCCCACTGCCGCCGGGGCACCACATTACGGCACGATGGCCTCATCACCTCCAGCACCCCAGGGCACAACAGGGAGCGTTTCCCCACACGCCACGTCTAAAGACTACGAAAATCGTCTTCGAAGAGGGCCCCGCCACCCCTCCGCTCTCCTCACGGACGTCTCCCAGAGTGAAGGCCCAGCACCAGCAACGAAGCAGGCCCCAGGGAGGGGGGATGACTCAGGAGGGGGGGGGGGGGCCCAGCCCGAGCCATCCCCCCTCCCCGGGGCCTAGCCATTGCCCCCTCCCCTACCACCAAATACCTTTTTCCTCCCGGCTATCAGCCGCCATCCCGCCGCCACCGCGACGCGTCGAGCGCCTAAGATGGAGGCTCCCTCTTCCTGCACGTAACGATTCCCTCTTCCCAGAATGCACCGCTTTGTTTACGCTCCGCGCGTCACAGGGCGCCGCGCGCGGAGGGGCGGTGACAGAACGGGCGGTGACAGAACCGGCGGCGCATGCGCGGTAGAAGGGGGCGGGGCGAGGGCGCGCGTGTAAAGTCGTGCCGCGCGGCGCCYCTATGCGTATGCGTGCTGCTGGGCGCTGAGGGGGAGCCCGCCGTTTTTGTCTGTTGGAGGTGTGGATGGTTGGTGTCTGGTGTTATTGTGTGGTGGGCCTGTCTCAGAGCTGTTTCCTCTGCTGGGAGAAGAACTGTAGTGAAGGGAAGAGAAGAGGTTTCTGCCCTCGAAGTGAGGGAAGCTGAGGGGAAGCTGCCATCTCTCGGTGTTCCTGCGCTGTGGTGACAGCTGCGTGAGGTGTTGGAGCTCTTGGCGTGGGTCTTGGGTGGGGCAAAGTAACCACGGCCTTCCCCAGTGTTAGGTATTGCTGCTCCGTGGGTTTCTTTTGGCTGTTAATTTTTTTTTTCCTCAAGCAAAATTGTTTTTCCTTGCTCCTGGTGATGTTCAGCTTGTTTTGTAATGCATCCATTCAAATATAAGTGTATATTATCAATCCAAATTATTTTTTAAAGAAAYTTGGGATTAGGGCATGCTTCTTTCCTACTGTAACCTAGGTGAAAACTTACCACCTCATCTTAGTTACCCTTTCAGGCACCTTGTGAAGAGGCCTGGCTACTTGAGTGGCCTTCAGTAGTTTATGARGGCTGTGTGTAACTTGCAATTATGAAGTAAGAGCTTGTTTTGTCCACTATGGTATTTTAAATCCTATTACCTGGCATGCTACTGTTATAAAAGCTCTACCTGCTTTTTTTTTCTTTTTAACTGGAGTAGATGCGTAGCAAGGTGATTAATGCTGTAGACTAAATGATCATTTTTGTTTTAAGGCTGCAGATACCAGCTAGAGTAGCCTGATGGGTGCAGCCAGTCAACTCAATGCCTCGAATTCCTCCCTCCGGAACAATGCAGTTCCAGGATGCTTCACTCATGATATTCAGTGTGTTTGCCTGCACTCGCAGAGTGGACAAGTTAGTAAAAATGCCTGCTCAGCACAGTAGCTGTTGGTTAGCTTGAGGAAGCACCTTTCCTTTCCAGTGATGAAGGCTGGAGTGCAAAAGGCACTCTATAGCACTGGTTGGTATTGTCCATCTTGCTTCAAAACTGTGAAAGCAAAGCCTGAAAAGAGGATAAAAGCATCCCCTGAAGAACTGAAATATTTCTGCAGAGAGATGATAGAAGCTGGAATTATGTGAAGAGGCGAAAATGATGAGGTGATTGTGAAGCTTAAAGAAAGAGATAAAGATACCTGTTCTTCAACTTTGTATCGACTTCTTGATCTGATTAAAGTTTATTATTATTGCTGTAGTGCTACAACTGATTCAATATTTGCTCATCCCACGAGTCTTTGGAGTTTTATTTTGTTAAATATGCAGGACTTGACACTAGCAGTTTTACTGGCTCTGAACTTCTTGATTCTGTAGTCAAAGACTGAAGCAATTCTTGTGTGTCTGTGTTCCTATCACATCAATTGGGTAAGCTGCTTGTGGAGTAACCTTTCAGCAACTGGCATGCACACAAGTTTATTTAGCATGCATTACTTATAAGCAATACTTGCATTCTCTAATTTTACTAGAAATTACCCTGTGGTACTACTTTACTGGGTGTTTTGTTACCCATCAAAAAAAAATTGTCTATCTGTATAATCCACTAGATGGTGTTGTTAACATGAGTTAAATGGAAGGGCACTTAAATGGAGCTGCAGTTTATGTCAGTTTCTGTACTTTGAATCTGCAGGTGCACCAAGACAGCTTTGGAAAAGGCTGTGCTTTAAAGCCAAGCGTGGCCCTTCTGGTGGGTTTCATGCCTTTCATGTGGCACAGTTTGAATATTGGTAGCATGAGTCTAGCACCTTTGCTGTAGTAGGATGCTTTGGGAGTGTGGGGGGAAAGTCTGCAAGTCAGGATAGCTGCTGATCCTTTTCTCAAGGGCATAGTGGCTCTAGCTAGACTAAACCATCTCCAGAGGTCCCTTCCAACCTTAACCATTCTTCTGTTCTGTTATTGATGGGCTCTTGTTCAAGAATTACAGGGTAAGAGAGACTCCTTAAGTGCAGCAAAGCGGCTGGTAACTGTGGCTTCCCACRTAGATTACAATATAGCAAATCCCAATGGAAAGGAGGCGGGGGGGAAAGGGTGCTGAGCTTGSTAGTGGGTTTCCTTTTAGTTCTTGCTGTGCCAGAGACTTGATAGATATACTTTTGTTTTAAGGGACAGATAATTGCTTTGCCCAAACCTGTTTTAAAAGGAATGTTGAAGAATTCCCTTGGTGTCTGCAGAATGCCTTTCAGAACCAGGTTACAACAGCTGCTTGGAAGAGCTCCCTTTAAAATGGTCTTTATAACATCTTAGTGTTAGCCCATTTGTCCATGTTTTTTGTGCAAGTGACTGCTGATGGGCATTCTCTGAAGACTGTGTATTAGAGATGGGCCACTGTTGAGGAATGACTAGGGTGACTGAGAGTAAGAGTGTCCTATGTTAGAGACAAGATTTGGGCCTGCTTTTATGTCCAGGCCTTCTGCTGTCTGTCAAGGGACTGAGTGGGGATGGTTGCTGACTTCTCAAGAGGTATATTTTTGAAAATTATTTCTTCGTAGGCCTGTTGCAGCCTGTATAACTTGGAACTGTGGAGAACCAAGATGAGGTGGGGATATCACTTTTGTAAAGTAGGTTAGCTTATCTAAGGTAGATTAAAATGCAAAATCCACTGATTCAGAATTTGTCTTCCAGATCGGAGGATAAGACTTGTTACTGCTCCTGCCTTTCTCAAAAGGCAGACTTCAATGATGCAAGTCAGTGTGGAGCCATTCATGTAGCTGCATCCTGGTATATAAGTCTCTACTGATACACCCATACACTTGGCTGGTGTTACCATATGTATGATTCCCATAAAGTCTGATACCTTTCAGAATGTATGCACACTAACCCTTGTCATCTGCTTACAACTCTGCAACAGTAAGGTGTAGGTTATAACAAAAATTTCCTCTACCTTGCTCCAATCTGCTTATGCCTAAAAGCCTTTCTAAAGCTACCCTGCGATGCCTGAAAGTATTTTGGCTATGTCAGCCCATGGAAGATGTTTACAATTAAAAAAAAAAAAAATTGTGATTTTTAAAGAAAGCTGCAGAGAGCACTGGCAAATGCTTGTTGGCATAGGTAGCCATAAAGTATTATTTGTATTTGATTTAATTTCTGATTTGCACTTTAAGTAAGCTGCAGGAGGTGCTAGTGCAGAAGTAGTGTGCCTTTTGTTCCTGCGCCTCAGTGCATTGGCAGTAGCGTGCTTCCTGTTTACAAGGTAATTACTGTATTCTGGACTGAGTGTGTGTCAAGGCCAGGTACTTCAGGCTGCTGAGTTTATTGGCTCACGGACTTACTGCTGTGTAAACAGGAAACTCCCTATAGGTATTACTCAAAAATATATTTTTAATTCGTATGTTAATAAGGTGGAGGAGGGGAAAAAAARRGGGGGGGAAACAAGTTCTTGGAAGCCAACAAGTTTTTCCCCGTCTCCCAAAAGATGCGGGTTTGGCTGCTTTTTCCCATTGTTGTTCCTGTTTGTGTTCGTTGGCTGTTTTCTTTCCCTCAGGCTTCTTCCTCCTCCCCCTTCTCCCCTTAGGTAATGTGATTCTCATGCTGATAGTGTTAAGGGTGATATCTATTCGTTTGCACTGGGTTTCAAGGAGGGTGAGATTTTTCTGAATAAATAAAACCTGAGAAATGCTTTCGGAAGTGCTTGTTGTGAGACAGACTGACCCTGGAGAGTTGAATAGTCACTTCAGCGACAAGCAAGTTAGGACAAAGCTGAATTTGCTGGGTGGTCCCATTGATTCTGGTTTTGCAGAGAGACCTGAAGAATCTGCATTTCATAATCATCGCTGCAACTTTCCCTTGTTTAAGCACTTCCACTTTAAAGAGTAGACTATTTTTCCATCACTTGCCTTTTCAAATCCCCCTAGAGTAGGGTTAGATGATATAGCTGAGGCGGTCAGTGTATTTCTGCTGCAGGATGTGATGACCCTCTCTTCTATCTCTCCTGTCCCTTGCTTTCAGTTGTGCTGCCCCCAGTTCTCATAGTCATCACTGACCTGATTTAAATTGCTAATCTGAAAGAAAACAGTTTCATTTTTCTTTCTTGGATAACTTTCCAGAACGTGAGTTGAAATGGCTTTTCAAGAGGSAGGATGAACACAGAGAAAAGGCGACTGCCCCCTTTTGGCAGCAGTGAGTAGTGTTTAGATGCACTCAGTCCAGCTGCAACTCGGTACAGCTTTGTGGGTTTTCTAGGTCAGTCCCCTACTGAATCAGGAGGAGGCAGCATCTTGCATTTGGTGCATATTTTGATCCCAGATCAATGTGAACTATTTTATTTTCTTTGCTGCAGGAAAGTGGTCTACAGTGGTTATGGCTAGAGGAAAGGAAATACAGGGTACACTCTAGAGCACTGGCATGAAAGTGCTGCTTGGCCTAGCTAGACCTTGTCTGGAGATGGCAGGATTTGTTCTGGGTGATATTTTAAGTGGTAAATTTTTGTTCCTTGTGCTGAGTCTGTTTTCCTGGGAAACAAGAGAGGGTGTAAGGTTGCAATTAAGGTCATCCCTGAGATGTATTTCTCAGATCTGTTTTTGACATTTACATTTGCTTGGCCTGAGTTCAGCCAGGCATTTACAGAACTGTGAGAGCTCCTGCCTGAGCCTTACGGAAGCCACGAGGTCCTAACCAGATACTTGAAGTTAAGCATGGCCTTATGCTCCTTGCTGAATCATGTTAGAGTTAGCTCTTTATTGCCAATGAGCCCTATACTAGGAGCTCAGCTTATATGCTATGCTGCACTGTAGGGGTGAGGAATGTATTTGGTATTCTCTACTCACTCCCCTCTGCTGTGATTTATAGTTGCTGAAAAGTTCAGCTCTCTTCTTAGTTGTCATCTCACTGGAAGTGTATGAACAATTACTCTGTGGTACAAACTGTCTAGCCCAATTAGACAGGGGTTTAAAGAACAGGTTTGACAAGACTAGGTGTCTACATGGTACTATGATAGACCCTATCATTAGCTAGATAGCCCTACCTTAACTTATCCTGAAATAGATGAACAGCACCCTGATGCAAACCAAGGAATTTTTTTGGTCACAAAAATAGTGTCCAGTGCTCTGCGCTCAGTAAGTATTCACACCCATTGGCAGCAGTGTAGTTTAAAGCTTTCAATAACATAATGGAGAGAACACGTCAAGTTTCCCTGTCTCGTGCCAGCATATTTTTTCTCCATTCTGYCCTGTCTGAGGAAGAAATGCAGAGGGTTTTCCTTTCTGATAGTACAGACTTCCAAACAAGAATTGCAAGAGAGGCAGCACTGTGTGCTGCTTAGGTACCAGACTGTAAAGGTCACCTTTTCCAGCTCTTGCTGTTGGAGCCAAGTACAGTGAGGCCTTCAGCATGCTGACAGTTCTGAACATCTCCTGCTTGGTTTCTGGCTGCAGAGAGCTGTTCAGGGTTGGAGGTCTGATTAAGGACTGAGTATAATCATTGGGATAATGTTGCTGGAAAGTCATCTTTAGAGAAATAAGGAAGCTTGTGTTTGGTGAGTTTGTAGGGGGTTTTCTGCTAACAAGTAGTTCTTTGGAAAGCCTAACCAAAGCAAACCCCAGTTACCCATCTGTCTTTAGCAGAGTTTCTGGTGTCTAACAAGGTGTGAGCATAAATGTCTTTCTCTCAACAGGGGCAGTAGCCTCTCTTCCTACCCTTCTGCCCCCTTCAAGTTCTTAAAATTTCAGAGCCTGTTGAGTTTGTTGGCAGACACTGTCTGCATTAATGCCTTTCTTTAAGAAACCAGGTTCAAAGTAGCAGCTGCTTAGAAGTTTAGACTATTAGAAGCAATATCTGAGGGGAATTGAAGGGCAGGAAGCAGCTAAGAAAAAATGCAATCCATCTTATAATTGTAGAAATGTTTGTTTAGCATACATGTCTGCGTTTTTGGGTAGACGTTATGTATGTATCTATCTCTTGACCCCAAAAACGTGAACCCCAGCAGAATGGGACCAAATGTTATGTCGTTCATAAAAAAGGGGCAGTATGCAAATAAACATTAGCAATTGTATAAGGAGTTACTGTCTCATTCTGCACATATAAGCATGTGCATAATGGTCAAGTTGAGACATACATGCATGTTCTACTGTGGCAGGAAATTCCTTTGCTCCCAATATTGTTCCCTCAGTGCATCTGCAGTGTTTATGGTCAGACTCTTGGTTGTGAATAAATGTCTTGGTTCAAATTACAAAAGCTGTGCTGATTTAAAAAGTGGCTTACTGTATTTGATTGCGGATGGCTGCAGTGTGCAATCACTATTGGTAGATAAGCTGGTAATAGCCGTTTGTGTTTGTGGTGGCTTTTGCTTCTGTGATGGATATAGTTTTTCCTGTGATTTGCTCTCATGAAAGCCAGGTTGCCCTGTTCTTAACCTCTCATTCCAGCACCAAAGGAGCTGTTAAGGCTGTGACTCTGTGTGTTGTCATTACAGTGCAGGTTTTGGCTTGTCTATTGCTTTTGTACTCTCCTTGTCTTCCAGGTGAATCACTGCTGTTATCTGGTATCACACCCTATTTTTAAACCACAATGCTTTTCTGTTTCTAGGGCTGCTGTAATACTTGTGCTTCATAGGATTGGGGTTTAAACTTGCTCATTCTGTGTCCTGTTTCAATTATTTTGAGTTTTGTTTTTTTCTGTGTGAGTTTGCTTGTTTATCAAATGGTTATCTGTGTTGCCCTCATCGGATGCTTAGAATCATGAGTCAGATAGCAAAACTATGAGGTTTCATAGGTAAACAGTAGAGCTATAATAGAAGCTGGGGCTGAAAGAACATTGGTGGGTCTTCTGATTCTTCTTCCACCACAGGCATGATCAACTGCAGTTTAAGTGCTCCTGATTGTTTATTTACAGAAGCTTTAGAATATCTGTAACTGAAGCTTGGAAGAACAGGTTGGACAATTATTAAGTGCTCAGATACCATAAGGGTGGTTATTCTATTGCCTTTGAGTTTTAGAAGTAGGATTCATACTTGTGCTTTGCCTCACCATAAATGTTAAAGGAATGAAACTAAATTACCAGGAAGTATCTTGTCTACAGTAGACAAGTGGGAAGAGGTGGAATGGTGGAAGGAAAACATTAGACTCTGAATCAGTGATCAGAATCAGTATTGACAGAATTGCATGAGTTTGAAGCCTTGATCTTATATAGTAGGTTTCAGTACAGCACTGAAAAAGTTGAAGCTCAAAGAAATTGTTCATCTTTCTCAGGAAATTGTCCATGAACTGGATTCAACAAATGTCTCTTATTTGAGATGGCACTTCTCAGCCCGTGCGTATGTCCCTCTAGAATCATTCAAACTAATAATATTTTAAATTATGTCCTGAAGGGTTTCTGCACATTTGGAGCCTTTAAGTTTCCCCCAATTATGCATATGCCTCCCCCATCTCCCCCCCAAAAAACCCCACCATTGTAGACCAGAATACAATGTGGATGACCCCCTCTCCTTGTGCGGTGTGTGTTTGTGGTGCAGTGCTTTGGATAATGTATGTGAGCTAACTCTTAATGACCGAGTCCTGCTGCTGGAAGCCGTGATGCCAGTTGTGTGGCAAGGCTTCCTGTGCAGCTTGATAAGCCTTGCTGAAAAGCAGTGATTTTCAAGGAGACAGCACATGTGTCAGAGGTAGCAGGAGGGGCCTTAGGCAACTCCTGTGCCTTCATAACGTTTGTCCCAGAGAGGAGTTATTGTGGGAGCAGGTAATGAAATGGAATAGAAGAGATTTGAGATGCAGGCAATGGTGGTTCACTCCAGAAAGGTTAAGAATTTGACTTAGCCTCTCAGATGTTCTGTGGGAGCATCTACTCATCAAACTCCTTCATACAGCTCTGTGTTGATGCATATGCAATATTGCTTATCTTCTTCTCAACCTTGGTTCTCTATCCATTGGTTGTTGGACTGATCTGCTTCTGCAGCTCATTGCAGCTGTACTGTGAACTGTCATTTGTTCTGTCTCCTTTCTGCTCTTCCTCTGCCACCTGGCTTTCTCTGCAAGGCACTGAAGTTTTGCTGCAAAGCAAGGCAACTAAGTACAGCTCACCTTCTCTGACCCTGGTGTAGAAATTCTTGCATGCTGAGATGTTGTTTTCAGGCACAGCTTGCTGGGCAATTATTCAGATGAGTCATAATACATAGGTGTAATTTAATCTGCAGGGTTTTTTTGAGTTTGTCAGCACCGTTGGGTCACAAGCTCCACTTGYCTGCTTGTTTCTGACATAGGATTTAATGTTTCATTTTTAGGACACTTTTGCAGGTCTTGGACTCCTCAGGCATGGACTGTGGGACCCAAATGAGCATATTTCTGGGTTTTGGTTCTTCGAGTTTTGCCTCTTTTTTCAGAAGTACCTTGCATTTTCCTGAAAACAGTTAACACAAGCCTGAGGATCTTCTGTTCTGCACCTCCTAAAGTGAAAGCAGATGCAGAAATATGTGTCAGTGTCACTGCACTGACTTTATCTGCTTTATCCTTGTCCTGGTAGCTTAGAGACCATTCAGCTAGCTGGCTTCTGATGTAATGGAAAAACTACATGCTCTTTTTGTTCTCTGCTTTTGAAATCCCTAGCTATTACAATAAATTTTCAATTCACTTGTAGTTTTTCTTTCAGGTGCCCTAAGTCATCCTAAACTTTCTTTAATCTGACCTGTGTGACTCCTAGTTCCTTGGTTTGTCAGGGGTAACTCTTGTCTTGTGTGACTCTGAGGGGAGCTGACCCTGGCCAGCAACTGATCACCTACCAGCTGATGGCTCAGGCCCACACAGCAGGATGAGGGAGAGAATCAGAAGAGCAAAAGCAAGAAAAACTCATGGGTCAAGATCAAGACAGTTTAAACGAAGGACGGGGGGTGGAGGGGAGGACAACAAGCAATGCAAAGCATTGCAAATGCAATAACTCAACACCTTCCACAAGCAGTGGGATGTCCAGCCAGTATCTGAGCAATGTCTACTTTGGAAAATACTAACCCCCAGGTTTTTTGCCAAGGATGATGTTATGTGGTGTGGAATATCCCTTTGATCAATTTGGGTCAGCTGTCCTGTCTGTGACCCCTCCTAGTCTTTTGCCTACCTTTAGCCTACTTGCTGGCAAGGAGGGGAAGAGTAGAGTGAGAAACAGAGAAGGCCTTGTTGCTGTGCAAGCGCTGTTCAGCAATAGCTAAAATATTGGTGTGTTATCAACACTGTTTTGGTCACAAATCCAAAACACAGCACCATATGGGCTGCTGTGAAGAAAATTAACTCCATCACAACAAGACCAAGTATACTCTTCTGTGATAGCAGTCTCTGCAAAGAGTTAAACTGTTTTAATTGCCTCCTATTTTATTTTATAGCATACTAACTGCTACTTTTGAAGTTATCTTTAAATTTGTGTCATGTAACAACACGTTAGTTCTTCCTCAGAGTATTGAAGTAGAAATATTAATTATGGGTATATGATAGGTTAATTATCTTAATTATGGCTTCCTTGGGTGTTATAGTTGCTTCAAATGTGGATATATTAGACAAAAACTTGACAATCCAAAGAACAGCAAAAATAACTTTGCTTTGGGAACAAAAAAAGTTTGGGTTTTTTTTTTCACTCAAGGTCATTCTGACAATGCTAGATTACTTCAATTTTAAGGCTTCTATATTTTTTTCTTAAACAAAACAAACTTAAACCAAATTTTATTTTTTCAAGCTGTTCTATAGGGCAAAAGCATTAAAAAAAATTTCAATATCTGAGCTACTCCAACTTAATCAATTCCACTTATTCTGCTTGTAATGCCTATAACTTTGAGATGTGGCTGCAGGTTAATTTGCTCAACTTAAGTAACTATCTCCTGGTCTCAAGTCTGACAAGGAGGCTGTGACACTGAGGAAGCCAGGAACCTTCAGACTTGGTTCCTGATCAATGTTGTCACCTTATCTTGGAAGGCTGGATGACAGCTGTCCCTCCTTGGAATAGACATTCCTAGTTTTTAGGGACCCCTTGGTTCTCAGCTGCCCTTTTCTGCAGGAAATCACATGGGCCCTATTTTGTAGCTCAGCCATCTTACAGTGCTTATGGGATTGTTTGTGAGAGGTAGTTTTCAGTTCCTGTGTTACCAAGCAGATCGCATCACATCCACGTAGTTTAATTTGGGCAGTGAATTAAAAACTCTTCAGTGGATGGAGTTCAATTGTGTACACAAATACAGGCAGTATCAAGGCAACACGGACGAGATGAAGTTTGGTTTTCCCAAAAGAAAGAGGGGAACAGTACAAGGTCATGAAGCCTAATGCTTAGGACATAATTGCTGCTTGATTGATAAGTGGCAAAAGGGATGCCGGAGCCCTGGGAGCCTGCCACTGATGGGGAGATGCTACAGAGTTGGGGAGCAGGTGGCCAGACCTCTTGTGATGGAAAAAGCAACTTCCTTGGGAGTGGGATTGTACAGGGTTTGCTGCAATCCAGAAACCCACTAGAGTGACCAGAATCAAACCTGCAAAAGGGGAGAATTCTCTTAGGAGAGACCTGTCCATAAATGTCTTTTATTTCTGTTGTGTTTTGCATAGGCACTTCGCTTTTCCTGCTTAAAAAGTTTATTTAGGTTCTAGTAAAACTTGTCTTTTTGAGTTGAAAAGTCTCCTAAATTTCTGCAGAGCTTGCTACTCAAGAGATGTCTAGACAGATGCAGCTAGGGAGGCCATCTCACCAGGTGAGACTGTTACAGATGGCAGCAGACAGTGTGCAGGCAGGCTGCTTGTCAGCCCCAGCTAGCCTGGGGTGCGTAGATGCTGGCTTCTTGCGAACCTGCTGGCAAGGAATGGTGCATTATGATGGCTTTCCCTTCTGCTATTGTACGGGAGAGCAGGACTTGGCTTTCTTCTGAATTAGAAGCTAGGCACTATTAGTGGATTAACAGACTAGGGGTTTTTGCTTAATTCTTGGATCAGAGAGGCTTTAGCCGGTAAGCAGTACCTCCATGCCTGTCCTAGTTCCTGCTGTCTGTCTGTTCAGATGGCTAGCACTGCTCATGGAGCGAAGGTCAGCATTTTGCTGCCTTCTCAAAACACTAGCTGTGTGCAGTGAGACTGAGGAAGCTGGGTTTGTATAGATCTTTATCCGACTGGCTTTTGGTCAGTGGTGTTGGCTGTGTCATTGATCACTTCGCTCATGAGGGTTCCCTGGTATCTAGAAAACCTGAGTTCAAACTCCAGCCTTTCTCTCAGTAGGGGTGTAAATATCATCTCCCTTTCATTAACATGTGGTGGCATTGAACTATTGAGGGTAAATACAGAGGAAGTGTGATTGCGGAAGACTTTCTCCCATAAGAAACCAGGCTGTGGTATTTTTTTCTTCCCATACCAAATAGGATGGGTATGATACCAGTCTGGTACAGATTCAAAACCAGATCTGCTACTTCACTTGTAGTTCAAAAGAAAAATGGAAATACTAGAAGTGGATATAGTCTGATGATCAGGTCATTTCGGGAGTAATGCCGTGGGAGATACTGTAAGGATATGCTTGTTGCTTGTTCTTTCTCTTTTCCTCTACAGCTTTGTAATGCAGTCATCTAAGTGCAAGTTAGGTAGACCAGAACAGTTGTACCTTACAGTGATCCAGGTTTAACTAATGTGGTAGCTTGTCTTAGTGGCCAATGCCAGTTGTGCAGGAGGTTATGTCCTTAGGAGATCGTTGCCTTTATGACCCATTTGSTGATTGCTTTGCAACATGCAAAGTGAGGACTTCTGCAGTGTTACCACAGCTGGAGACAAATTCCCTCCAGTTACAAGTAAGAGTGATGTCAGCCCAGAACTGGCCTGTTATTTAAAGCCGGATAGTCAACTGCTTTATATTTTTCATAAATATTACAAAGCTGTTTGTCACATTCGTATCCTGCAGCAAGGTAGTAATTGCATAATGTGTAAAAACCCACTGTAAACTCATTTCACTAAATGCCTATAGCACTTGCATTGTCTGATAATTTTCCAAGTGCTGGAACTTAAACCTGGTCTGTAAATGGTTAAGTCATGTCTCTCGCTAGTATGCTGAGACGAAGCAGAGTGTTTAGTGTTTTAGATAAAAGCACTTTACAATTTCATGCTGTAAACACCTATATTCAGTTGCTTGTTTTCCAGTTTTGGATGTGTTTTATTTCCATGTCTGCTTTTAATACCAGTAATATGTTTGAGGTAAACTCAGTCTAAATAGTTCAGCCACTTAAAGCCAGAGCGAGTGAGTCTGTCACACTGCAGCTCTGTAATCACCTTCTAGAAAGATTAAAGGACATAAAAGAGCAGGCAAGCTGTTTTCCCTTTTTCCACACAACTAGTGTTACAGTGAGAATTCATATTGGCTCTGTTCATTTGGGGCACGAGAGTTAAAAATGCAAATGATAGTAATAATCCTTTGGTCATTACTAGCTCTTCTGAACGATGCTAGGAATGAGATTGTTAGGCTGTGTACGTAGTTGACAGTGTTTCCATGCTGACCTTGTTCTGAGACTGACATCCAGGTGGGAATCCCAGCCCTGTCCTGGACAAGGCAAGTCTGTGGCTGGACACACTGCAATAGGTTGAAGCAGCCTCTTCAATGGTCTGGCGAAAGGCCAGGTGCTGTACAGTCTTGTCTAGATCAGCGCAGTTTCTGACCTAGTGGAGTTAGCGTGGATTTCCCCCAACTCCTCTCCAGTGTGATCTCTCTGCCTGTGTGTCATGCTATCTTAAGGAGAAAAATATGAGAGGAGGTACTTCCTTTTTTTCTTGAGAAAGGGTGAGGCTTGTTCTGACTACAGGTGCTGAGAAATGTTGGGAGAGATACCAGAAAATACAGACTGATTAAAACTATCACACTGCATGGTCCCCTGCTGTTTTGAAGGCATGTTTGGTTGCTTCCCACCTTGCTAGGTGGACTGCTGAGGTTTTCAGGCCTCTGGTTTTTCATCCTGTTCCCTCTTGAGGTTTAGCTAAGAAGCTGACAAAAATTTTGATGCCTGTCCCACTTCTGCTCTTGTGTTTATTGCCACATACTGATGGTCTCTGTTTGATTTGCCAGCTACCTTATATGCATGGAAGTAGCATCTTGAGAACCAGCTCAAGTTTTAACATATTAACTCTCCCTCCTAGCTGCCTTCACAAGCCTCAGTCTTCAGGAGGGGAAGCTTCTGTTCTCCCCTTCCTCCTGCTCCCCCTTGAAGGAGTTCTCTTTGAATGTTTGGGTAAATATTACCTGACCTTAGCAAGTGGTAATGGAAGAATGAATAAAATCAAATTCTGCCCTGCTGACACTTCCTTTGGGGAGAACGTAGGAGATAATCTATTTCTAAAGAGAGGTTCCAGAGTACTGGAACGCCAGGCTGGCGTGAAGAACTTCCTTAACTTTTTATTTTGAATGCGTCTTCTGTCAATATTCCTTTAATAGCCTGATAGTCTGTTGATCCTATGGACTTCCTGCTCTGACATGCTGGAAGAGGATTTATTAGTCAGATTATGTCTTGATCACACTGTTCTTTGAATCTTTACCTGAGCCTTTGTTATGTTGTGTTGGCATTTTATGAACCAGAGTTTGTTATGTTTGTCATCTGTGTTTGGACATATCTCCAGCTTCCTGAAGGGCATCATCTTAATGGACTCCCTTCCTCTGCTCTGCGTTGTCTCTTACTTCCCTTGTTTCTAAAGCCTTTTTTGTCACAAGAGAAAAAAAACTTAGTCCAGGCTTCCAGCATGGTGATCTTAAACAACCTTCATATTTCTTACGAATGTTTAACCCATTTAGTTGTTGAGACCTGATGGGAGAGACTAAGAATAGGTCCAACACTCCCATGCTGCTGTCACTCACGGGACTGGATGTGTGGCAGACATCCTGCAGGTAGCATTAAATTGGTTCAACTGCATTCTGGAAGATGTCTGACCAGCTAAGCTCAGTAGAGGCTGCCAGACCTGCCTAAGAGGCTGAGGGAGTAAACTGAGCAGTTAACCTGCAATGGTGCTACATATCTGCTTCTCTTCTTGTTTGGGCTGAGCCACTGTGGCGTGTTATACGATGGTTTGGTTTAGGTACCAGTAGCTACCTAGAGAAAGTTCTGCATGCATAGGGGTATGTGCTCTCTCTGTACAGTCACTGTCGCATGTCTGGAAAAGTCTTCACAGGCGTGGAGGGGTTTGCCTCTAGCACTGTCTTGTTGTTTCTTTCCTGTTTCCTCCTTTGTCAGGAAGAGTCAAAGGTTGATTTAGCCTTTCAGCCAGTTTTGCAGTATCTTTGCTGTGGAAGACTACTGCGAAAGATGGCCATGGACAACCTTGGTTGCTTCATAAGGGTGTGGAAAGAATGACTGGTGGTAGCCCATGTGCAACAGGCAGGGGTGGCTCTTGCAGGAAACAGGAAGAGCATGGCTYGTGTGGCACTAGAGAATTTGAGCAAGGAAACTGCCTTATGTCTATTGTTATTGTGTTGGGAAGGAAAAAGTTAATATATTCATTTAGGTGCAGATGAGACTGACAATACGTCTAAACTGTTTTTTTGCTCATGTGAAAGCATCTCTACCTTATGTGTAAGATGCTCAGACTAAGGAGGAAGAACAGTTCTTGCTACTATAAGCTGTGGCTGGGCAACAGTAAGTGTGAGCTGTGTCAGCAGCAAACATGGCCTTTCTTAATCCTTTGCAGAGCTATTGTGTGGGTTCAGGGTTTAAATACCCAGCTAGAGTGGCTGAGGACAGGTAAGCACAGGTGGTAACCATAAAGAATAACCAAAGCTTGCCTGTGTTCCCATGCTAGGCCTCACCATTTCTGGTTTTTCTTGTGCCTTGGGGAGATGTAGGTCATTAAACATGTATGTGGTGGAAGCAGGACTGCAGGGTAAAGAAGGGGATGCAGGTATTGTGCTTGCTTTTGCTGGGTTTCCCTGTCCTTTCTCCCCTCCTGCAGAGCTCGGAGGTAGTTGGCTAATGCTTTGCACATGCTCAGCAGTGACACACCTGGGTAATGTTTGTAAGCTGTTACAAGAAGGGGCTCAGAGTTGAAACTGTCCCTGTTAAATTGTGGGTATTGTGGACAGCAATACTGGAGTGCAGTAGGGGAGCACTAAGATTTATCCCAGGAAGGAGAGCGTGCAAATGAGAGGGAAAAACAACAGCTTTAAAAACCTTAGTTTATTGATAGGATGTAACAGCTGAATATGAATTGCCTAGCTATCCGCAGTATAAATCTGTAAACTCCAGACAGATCATCTCCCTGTTCCAAGTGTTCAATACCAGTACACAGGGGTCCTGGGAAGAGACTGGCAGTCAGAGCCACTTCCAGTTAGAGACCAGTTTAGGTGTTGGGGTTATATGCTTTAGCAACAGTAAGCCCTGATGTTTTCCCAGCTGGAGCCAAGTGGCTTCTTGTTCGTGGCAGATTTGTGTTGTTTGGCTTGGCTTTCTTGAAAGAGAATGAAGAACTGAAAAGAAATAAAATACCCTTTGTTATTAAATATGTATAGATATAATATATATCATGCGTTAGTAACATGCCATTGCAAGCAGCAAACTGATTCTGGTTTTCCGTTCCGTATAGAAATTGACTAAAGTTGTAGGCAGTCAGAATCTAGGTCCTAGTGAAGCACCTTTTAACCAAAGCATATTTTGATCTTCCATTTCATTTTAAGTGGGCTTTTTCTTGACCCCTGTCTTAGATGTAGGTTCAGGCAGTAGCAATTAGTCCTCTCCATCATGGAGGTGCAACTGAATGTTGCTGGTTATCAAGCTGTCACTTTAAAACCTGCAATCTACAGAGGAAAGAAGTGTGGTTGTCACCAGAAGTGCAGGTAGGGTGAAGGTCAAGGAAGACTGCTCTTCAAGACAGAAAGGTGGAGACCTTTATCTGGAATATAAAACAGTGTAACATATGCTATTCCAGTCATGGGTTATGGTTAGAACAAAGCAGGCTGCTTTACTTAACGGTTAGGAATGTCTAATGAAGACCTAGTAGCTTAAATGGTATAAGTGAGTCTTCATTTCTCACACAATTAAGTTTTCCATGTTATTGGCAAACATTACACTTGGAGTAGAGTAACATGAGCTTACATTTCCTCGAACTGATTATATTTAGATTTTTGTCAGGCCTTGGTAGAGTGTGTGGGAGAACTCTGCCAGTTAGGTTTTTATCTTAAATCTTGTGGCTAGTGACAGACTGCCTCTTGCTATTACAACAGCAGCTCCACCTCTTTCCAACATTAATTAGGAGAGGTTACATACAATTTAAGTAAACTAGTCCTGGGGCTATTTGTGAGGATGACCACAAAGATACAGGACGTGGAGCAGAGAGGGAGGGAAGAAAAGACTCATGGTTAACAGGTTTCTTAGGTTCTCTTCTAATTTTTTTTGATGTATTTTCCTTCAGGATAGGGGAAGGGGTTAATAGTGAAATACTGGTAATGCTGTGAAGGTGCCGCACCCCAGTGTTACAGGAAGGATCACTGGGGATGCCGGAAAAAGGGGTGACCTTTTGGATTGCTTTTGTTCAACGCGGTACAGCTCAGCTGAGTCATGTTGACTGCATGCTTGTTTCTATCCCATCACAGCACAAAGCAAGATTATATTAGCTTGACACGTTGTTATAAATCAACTGGAAGTAAGTTCAGGTTACCCTGCAATTGGCAGTTGACTAGTTAATACAGTTTAGCAAATAATTTCTAGCTAGCTAACATGTGACTTGACTTTTAGCAGTCATCTCTCCTTAGCCTCAGCTCCTTACAGGACCACCTCATACCACTTGTCCCTTGCGATCCTAACTGCCAACATACAGGGTTAAAGATGGGTAGCTTTGAAAGGCAAGCTTGTGTGTTCAAACATAGGACTCTCAAAGGTGCTAGGCATAGAGCTAGCTGTTTCTTTCAAAAATCCTTGGAGCTGTTTGTGTAGGTAAATAGAAATGTGTACTTAAATGCCTACCAGCTGAAAGCTTTTGGTTTTGGTGCAAATTTAAGCCTGAATGATTTTAGCAGTGTCCCCCACAGGTTGCTCTCAATGTAAGGATCCTGGAAACAGCACTTTCCTACCTGATCATGTCTGGTGATTAATTTTCCTCCAGCAGTGCTGAACTTTCAGGGAGAATACTTGAAGTGCGTTATACTGCCAACGTAATGGAGCTCTATGTCCCTGCACTGGAAAGAGCAGTGTCCCCTTGGGTTTGATTCAGTTGTCGTCATACTGGCTTCTAACACTATCTGAGACACCTTGGGGTATCTGTGATGTCCTCTTGAGTCTGGCACATAGGACTTGGGAAGACTCCTACCCTTCCTGAGCAGCAGTTGGAGCCTGTGCATGATACAGATGTCGGCACAGGCATAGAGCTGCCTGCTGTTGGCTCCTTTGTCTTGAAGAAAGAGGCAGAAGAGCCAGTCCAGCAGCACCTGACTGCTAGGCTAAGGGAGTGCGGGGGGGGAGTTGATACTTGTGAGTGTCAACTACTAGTAGGTTTACCATGAGTCTGTCAGTGTTTGAAGTATGGCTAATAGTAAGATCTCCCTCTGCAGCCAGAGATGTTGGAAATTTCAGTTTTCCTTTTCAAATGGATTAGCACTCATTATGGTCTTGCTGGTGGCAGAGACAACTTGAGTTAAGATATCTTTGAAAAGTTGTAATTTTCTTATTGAAGACTTTTAGTTGAAGACTCTTCTTTCTCCAAAACCCACGTCTTGCTGACTCCTGTGGGAATGTCATGTATGGCTGAACATCTTGAATACATGTTCCTCATCTCCAGCATAAGATTTAGGGTTGCCAAGGACTTCCCAAGGGTTTGGCCTGGGGAAGTTCTTGAGTATTTGAACTAAAACACTATAATGGATGAGCACTAGTCCGTCCAAAGCCAACTGCCAAACCCTTGTAGAGTCACCATCGTTGCAAAGCGTTTGTTTTGTGGACTATGTCAGTATGAGTGAGTCTTGCTGACTTCCTGAGTTAAAAATCATGCAAACTTCTAGACTTTTGTATTCTGCTAGTGCTAACACCTGTGTTAGATGAGCTTTGGATCAAGCACGGAGGGCATTTGCATGCCTTCAAGTTGTAACAATATCAGCTATCTTTACTAAGCATCATTCAGCGTGGAGGTAAAGAGATTTCCTGTTTATATTGGCAACTAAGTCATACAGTCATGAATGCTCTTGGCTAGAACGTGTCTTGCAACACTTGTTCTTACAAAGCATTTCTTCTAGAATGGGTGCAAGACCAGTTTTTAATGAATATTATGCACTGACCCTGACAAATCCTTTATGTTCACTTTGAGACTCTAACTCAGTGTGTAAAAGCTTTTGGGAGAGGGCTTCACAGATGTTCCTGTTGATCAGCTGGCTGTGAGGCCATGTGATGGCCTGAGCAAACCTTGCAGGGAAATTGCCTTGTTCTGTGTGCCATCCTACAGGGAAGCCAGCCTTTTGGAGAGGCAGCCTACAGATGAAGGGTGAAAAGTCACCCTTTGTGCAATTTTTCCTCTGCTGAAAAGCACTGTAGTTAGTCTGGCAAAGTTCAGAGTGCTTCTGTCTGTGGCCCAGCAATGAAAACTGCTGGATGAGCTGAGATGGGTTTATATGGAGTGATTTCTTCCTGCCCTTTGGCTTCAAGCTATGAGCTGTGTGCTGAAAGATAGTTTACATAATTAGAAACCATGCAGTCAGTTTTCTTTAAACATCATGTATCCATTTCGGTTCCCTTCTAAATGTAGTTCTTTTCCTCTGCTTCTTCTGCTCCCTCCACTCAAGTCCAGAGAGTTTTGGGGGGAAAAAAGGACCAGTCAAGAGGGAGCTGACTACTTAAGGATGAGCTATCATCCAGGAGGACCAGAAAGATACTCTCTTCCCTCTAATCCCCTGAAACCAGCCAAGGAGTGTTTTCCCCCTGCCATTGAAGAATTTTGTCTTTCAGAATGTGAGTAATGCCATGCAAAAGAGCACTTAGTGTCATAAACAAAATGATTGCATCAGGTGCAATGTCAAAGTATGGCTGTTTCCAGGAAAAATGCATGGCTTGCCATGTAGTTCATGGCTGTTATTCAACTGGGTGGCTTGGTGTTTACAACACTGCAGCTGTTTCTAATTCCAGCCAAGTCTCATAGTGGAATAACAGCCCAAACAGATTTTGATTGTCTAGCTCTTGTCTTCCATGTCCTTTTAAAATAGACTTTGAGCTCTGTCTTGCCTAGTTTTTACCCTCCTCTTGTAAGAATAGCTTTCCATTGCTTTCATTCTCTTGACAACCCTCTTCATGTATGCTCTAGGTGTAGTTCACCTGTGGCAGTAGAATTGTACATGATGCTCCAGAGGGAGTCTGTGTTGCCGTGCATGGCATACTACTTCTGTCTCAGAGTAGCTCATCTGCAATACTGACTAGATTTGTATTTTCCTTTTTGATGGCTGAATCACAATTTTGGCTCCAAGCCATTTCTGGATTGCYTACACCATGGTCAAGTGTTTCCCCTTTTTCAGTGGATGATCTTTCAGAATATAAGAGTTGTTGTTTAGTCTACAAGCGTTTGATCTTGCACTTCACCCTATTGCATACTATTGTATTTGTTACTTGATTGACTTCTGAATTAAATCCTGATTTGTTTCCAAATACCTAGGACTCGGTCTCGGTGTACTCTCACGTTAGTCTATGACAGCTTTCAGAGCTGACTTTTTTTTCCTCCTCTGTCCTTACTTGTAGTAACTATTTTGATGAGGCCATTCAGTTTGGTGTATCACCCCTTTAAGATCTTTAGGATGTTAGCTTACAAGCAGACAACTGAGGGCTGTGCCTCCAGAAGGGAGGGTGGGTTCAGTGTCTCCCACACTGCACATACCATCTTTGCTCCCTGTCAATGGAGGACATGGGTTAATGACTGCAGCAGCAACAGGCCCTTCAGCAGGCCCTTGACTGTCTACTCAGTCCAGCTCTGCTCCCCTGTCAACCTGGAGCAGAGAAGCGAGGGATGACTTGTGCCCATTTGGCTCAGAGCTGTTGTCCCTGCATCCCTTGCAAGTGTCAGAGTACTATTTCACCAAGGTCTCCAAACTTACCTAGATGGACTTGGAAATTATCTTGCTGACTTGTCCCTTCACAGGTGCAACACAGGAACTGGCTTATCACTGCCAAAACTTCTCCCCTTGTAGTTGCTGTGTGCTGGAGTGCGCTGGCCTGGCTCCCTGAGCGTGTGCTGCCTGGCAGTGTCTGTGCATAGCGGAGGTGATCTGGGAGAGACAGAGGCTCCTTCCACTTAAGACCAAGAGCCTCATCTCTCCACAAGTAAGGGAGGTACCTAAACTGTTTGTAGTGTGCAGAAACAGCCTGAGAAACTCAGCTGTCACCAGCACTGTTTGATTCTGTCTCCCCACCCAAATGACCCAAATGCTTTGTAAGCCTGGCTCCCTGCACCAGCCTTCTCTCTCTCTCTTTTTTTTTTTTTTTTTTTTAGCAGCAATCCAGACCAGGATCTTGCCCACCCAGTCTCAGCAAGCAGGAAGGGTGGAACATCCCAAGAACCCTGCCTGTCTGCAGGGAGATCACCCATATGCTCAGCACAAAGATGTTGCCGTGTTGTTATTGCAGCCCTGTTATAGCTAAGCATTCCATATGTATGTGTCCTTCTGTTTTAGTGTAAATATGTGAAAGTACTAGCACCAGGGTGGGGACAGTCCTCTTATATTTGAAAGAAAGAAAGAATTAAAAAAAAAAAAAAAAAAAAAAAAAAATCCCTTAAAATGCTGTGTTCCAGCTAGTAAAAATCTTGAAGCACTGTGATTCAATGTTTGCAGTGGAAGGTTGCTTGTTGTAGAAAGATTGTCTCCCACCGTTCTGTGCACTATCTATCTATAGTATTGAGTGTTACAGGGTACCCTAAGCATGGTCTGTACCTTGCTCTGTTTCCTGTAGGGGATGAAGCTCCAGGCTTACTAGAGAAGTCATCTGTGGTTGCTGCTAGTCTTCGCTGCTGGGACACCTTGGGTGCAGGAGGGAATTTGGATCAGTTTGCAAGAATAAGCCCTCTATAAGTACTGGAGCTGGGAGGTGCAGGCAGTTGTGTACAGCCAAGGGCAACACTGTGTTCTTGCTGGTGGTGGTCTAGTGCATCTCTGCACATGATGGACAGGAGCGATGAAATGCAACAGGTCATGGGTGGTGTCCCTCACATGCTGGTAGCTACTTGCATGGTGTCTTTGCCCTGTATTCCCCAAGTCTGGTATCTCTGTAGTGCGACTGTGACATGCCCGTCAGTGTGGCAGGAAGATTTCTGGATCTGTGAGACTGCAGGGTCCACTGGGCTAGTATTGAAGAGTTGTTCCTTTTTGCTGCCCAGCAATTCAAACATTGATATTCCTTTATTTGTTGCTGTAGCCTCAAATTTACCTGACTTCTTTCTGGAGGCTAAAAGTGGGCATGAGAATGACACAAATTTAATGTTGGGKTTTTTTTTTTTCCCCCTTCTTAGCTGAGTTTAGATCCTTGTCATTCATGGCAGCCTCAGCCTTCATGGGCAAATGCTCCAAAGTCTAATTTACAGTATTTTTTATTCTCATCTTGCTGTTCCTCACCACCACCTTCCCTTTCCTGATTTAGAAACTAGAGCTGTGCTCAAGATCACATCCACTTCCATTTTCTTGAGTCTCTTTCTTCATACAGACTAATGATAATGTGGAAATGCTTTGTCCTGTCATGGACATGTTGTTAATTTCATCCTTCACAATAGGAATAAGGTAATTAAATTTCTCTTCATCTTAATACTAGCTTTGTAGAACAGTTGTGTTAAACAGAAAACACAAATATAAAATTGCTTTACTCTTTGGAGTTATCTTTCATCCCCTGGAGATGGACATAAATCCAAAAACAAATTATAAGGAGAGAGATTTTTTCTTAATCTCTCTGTTCCTTCTCTCCTTTTTTACTTTGCCTTTGACAAGACTTGTAGCTTAGTCTCCAAGCACATGCTTCAGTGCCTGTACCTGAATAGCCATCCCAGAAGTAATGGGAAGAAATCTTCAGCTAGTGGGTATTAGCACAGCTCAGTATCAGGTAACCCAGTGAAGGTGATTTGAGTCAGSCATAGACCTGTGCCTGCATATCAGTTTCTATTTTTGCACTAACTTCTGCATGGGCAATTCATTACAACAGCAGATGATTGTTCTTGCTTCTCTGTGTTTGAAGAACTGCCCAAGGAGAGGTTAAATACTATGGCGATAGCATGTACTGTAGGCATGTATATGTCTCAATATCATTTAAGGAAGAAAACGAGAGCTGTGGCAAACATGATGGGGAGGAGTTGCAAGGGTTGTTGAAGCAATTCCGATGACACATTAGTATAGCAAGATCTTCTTAATGGCTTAGTGTTTAAGACAATTCTTCAGCATTCTGCAAGTCAGGGCAGTTCTGGATAATGTATGTTTCTCAATTAGGGAAGAGACTGACAAGGCAGCAGGAGGTTCYAACCAAAAATTACTTCATAGTAGTTTAATAAGGAGGAGGTTTTTTAGGATTATCCTAAGTGAGAGACTGAGTAAATGCTGCTTGACTCAGAGCCCTAGGTGAAACTATACAGTTTGCTCTTACGGGCACAGGAAGCAAAACAAGACARAAAAAAAGTGAAGGGTCACAGGCATAAAAAATTACTTCTGTATCCACTGGCTTTGGATCTCTCCCCCATTTGCTTGCAATATGCATGAGTTCAATTAAGTTGGTAGTACAGCAATAAAAAAGGACAGCTGAAGACTTAAGTTTGCTTGTGCAGTAAGCTCTGCTTTGGAAATTTCCAGCTTGCACACAAGCTGTTTAGACTGGTTGCTGCTGAATAGAATCCTGGATATTCTGTAGCTTGTGCTGATACAGTTCTAGCAGAGCAACCTAATCCTATTGTTTCATTACTGACAAATCAAAGCAGTGTGCTAAAAGGAGGTAGCTAGCAAATGCCTTTCCAAAGGCTGAAACAGCACTTACCTTTGTCTGCTTATGGCTTTCTTACTGTATCCTTTATGCAAGGAATGAGACTGAAGTCATAGGACGTTGGGATTATTTGGGTGACACTAAAGGTACCAGAGCATTTGTGGACCAGATAGGATGGTGAGCTCTTTTTGGGGAAACTCCGCTCTCTGTGCACACCATGTGGGAAACTTTGGTGCTTAGATGAAGCTGTGAACCTACTCTGGGAGTCAGCTTCATGTCTACCCCTTCATGGATTTTTTTTCTTTCTCTTTAATAACAGAACCAGAGTTAATTAAGTGATATACATGCCTTGCTGGCATAGGGTATCTCTGTTCAGACACCATCAAAAAAAAAAAAAAGTCTAGCTTTGTGTCAAGCTTCTTCCAGCTTCAGTTCCTGCAGTTATTGTGCCTGAGTATTACTTTGATTCTCATGTTCAGGGGGACCTGACATCAGCAAGATCATCTGGTTTGAACATACCAGGTAGACCAAGTGTCAGGCTAGAGCAGGCTCCAAAGTTGGACTGAAGGCTTCAAATTCCAAGCATATTTTGACTTGAATTAAACAGACTATTAATAAAATAAACTTGGCAGCAAATCCTCTGGCAGCTGTAATCAAACACAGCCCTATGACCGTCTCAGCTGCAGCAGCGCTACCAAGAAACAAAGCAAAAAGTGGATGAAGGTCCTTGTGTATTGAAAGCTTCTCTTGTTTCCTGAAGTTTCATAATGAAAGATACTCCCTCAGTAAAATCAGAAAGGAAAGTGAAGGTTTAGTAGCTATTGTTTGTGTGGGCCTGATAAAGGATGTTGATGGCTTCCGGAAAAGTGGCTGGATTTTGTTTTGCAGGAGCTTTATTTTAACTACTAGATGAGGATTTGGAGCTAGGTCTTCAGAGAAGCACAGGCAGGTCTGTACTGGGATAGTTCAGCACCTGTCATGCAAAGGCATTATGCTTACATGGCCTAACTGCTAGCCCGGGCAGAGGAACCTGAGCGCTGGTCAGTGTGCGAGGCTGCAGGCACACTGTGTTCTTGGCTGACATTTTGTGTTTAGTGAAGTTTGTCTAACTAGAGTTTATCCTGGGAAATTCCACATCTTTAAAAGTTTCCTGCTCCTAAATATCTGGTTTAAAGAATCATGGTCTGGAACCCTGGTTTTGAGTACTTTGTTAGGAAATTTTGGGTTTATTTGAATATTCAAATTTTCTCTTTGGAAACCCACTTGTACAGAGATGAGCCAAGATAAGCTTTGCGTGCCAGTTTGTGCAGTCTAATAATCGGTGTTTGTAAAGGCAAATGAATGTGACTGAAATCCAGTGGCAGATACACTTGAGCCACATGCATCTTGTGGGAAAGGACACTCAAACTTAGGGACAAGCCAAGTTGTAAGGTGTGTTGGGTGTATACTGTGCTTTTTCCTCATACAAAAGTTTGAATTTGCCTTTCCTGAATACTTTGAAAGAACTATTTTAAAATATATTTGTGCTGAATATTTAAAATATTGCTAATATATTGGAAGATACTTGTGTGTAACCATGAGGAAAAGCATAAGCTATGAAATTTGGACTTGTTTGTAATGGGTAACAACAGACCTGCGCTGCAAACTTTTTTGTGACTTTAATTATACAGGCCTAGGCTTTTCCATTCCAGCTTGCACAGCCCATAGGCAGCCTTCCTTTCTTTCCCAAATGTGTTCACAGATCACAACTGTGAAGGAGTTGCAGTGTCCTGCATTGAGGACTGGACTCTCTTAAACTTGTGGCTACAAAGGTATAGCCTGAATTTCTTTCAGCTTTTCTATTCAGGAAGGCTGCCTGGTAGCTGCCTGCCTCAAGAGCTGTATTTGGGGTGGCAGCACCAGATCAGTATTGACTTTTTCTTGAAGGAAGAGCTATTGTCCCAACAAAAGAGCTAAGCAATTTGTCTGGCAAGAACCTTTGTAAATGCAAATATCCTCTCAGGAGTCTTCTATCTTAACATTAATTTAGGATTGTTATGAATAAAGTGGTTATTGTTTCCTTGGCAGGTGCCTTGGTAACTGGACATCTTTGGAGGAGAAAAGATGAAGAACATGCTTGGCTCATCAATCACTGATGAACTGATGTCATCCCAGTGTGCACATGTGAAAGAAAAAGTAATTTTCTGCCTTGACTTCAGGTAAGTGCCTGTTGTATACCATACCTCACTTGCCCAGCTTTGGGGGAATCTAGGAAAATGACAGTGCATGTCTGAAATTAATTTCCAAAAAGACAGTGGCTGTTGCTTTTGTGACACCCYTTTAGGCTCTCTCAGATCAGAGGACCACCATTCAGCTTACTTGTCATCAGATACAGATACCATACGGGTAGGGTGATCTGTAGCCAGGAATGCATGCTGCTGCAAAGCACAGCCTTCCTCTGTAACCTGAGCTGAATGCACTGTTGAGTGCTGAGAAATGTGGTGCCTATAGTTTCTTGGCAGTTGGGCTAGATGATCATTGTAGGACCCTTCCAACTGAACTATTCTGAGAAGGCTGCCATGGGTTCCTTAACTGTCTAAGAGCAAAGCCACCAATACATCCTTCCTGTGGCTACTGATCTAGCTAGGCAGGTCAGACCACATTTTGCTTGGGAGACAGATGGGGAAAACATTGATCCCAAGCTGGCAGTTGTTCTGTCACAGGATTTATAATATTTCATTATTATTATGAAGGAATGCCTGGCAGCTAAATGAACTAAAGACTTGTGGAATAGTCAATGGAGGACACCTAGGGAAGATGAGAACACAGCAGTCAGATTATGGTGCTTCCTGAGAGTGTTTTTTAAACTTCCAGTGATTTGAGTCAGGAAATTCTTGGATCACAAAGGTGAAATCATCATATTTAAGAGCTCTATGTGGAATTTTCTTCCATAAAAGTGATTATTCCCTTTAAATGTGCAAAACATTTGACATTTTACATACCTTGGAGCAAGGAGTCACATACCTTACCCGTATATTATATGACAGTATCTTCTTGTGCTTGTTTTAAACCTGCCGCTCTTGTTTGAAGTCCCCTGGTTATTGTATGAGAAGAAACAGTGAATAGTGTTTTCCTGTTCACTTTCACTACTCCACACATTACTCTCTAGACCCCTATCCCTTCCTCCATACCTTTTTCAGGTTGCAGAATTCTGGTCTATTCAGGCATCCCGTGCATAGAAGCTGCTTTGTTCCTTTGATCAGCTGTGCTTCTTCTTTCGGGACCTTTTACGGTTCCTCTGTATCGGCTTTGACATGGGCAAATGGACCAGAATTTAATGCAGTATTCAGGATACAGGCATAATGTGGATTAATGTTGTGATACAAGTTTGTTCCCTTTCTGCTTTTCTGTTCTCTTTACAAGTAGTTTCTAGCATTCCTCTTGTTTTTTGACTGCTCCTGAGTTGATATTCTYGTAGGAGACACTGCCTCAATCTTATTCCTGAAAAGAATAACCAACTCAACACCTGACACTTAGTAGTTAAGGTTAGGGCTGTTTTTTCTGTATGTGTGTCACTTTATACTTTTTCATTCTGAACTTCATCTGTTGTTTTATTACATAGTATCTCAATATTATGAGATGTTTCTACAGCATGTTGTGGTTTTTCTCTTTACTGTCATGAGTAGACAGTTATCATTGGATGATTGTCATCTCAGTATTTCTTTTTTCCAGACCATTTATGAATATAGCAGAGATTCCTGTGAGATAGTGACCTGGCTTCACAAAAAGCATAATCATTTATTTCCCATGTTTCCTCTCAAGTGGTTTCCCATCTCAAGCCTTCATATCCCATGGCAGCTCAGATCTTTTAAGAGGCTTTTCTGAGAGATCTTATTTAATTTCTTTTGGAAATCCAAGCAGACATTATCAGTCAGATCTGCCTCATGCACCAGCTGTTGGCCTGCTCAGGAATTGAGGTAGGTTTGCAAAGCAGCACTTTGCTTTACAAAAGCTGTGATGATTCTACCCCATACTGCATATTTATAGAAATACCTGCTACTTTCATTATAGAATCATAGAATCATTAAGGTTGGAAAAGACCTCTTAAGATCATCAAGTCCAACCGTCAACCCAACACCACTATGCCCACTAAACCATGTCCCTAAGCACCTCATCTATATGTCTTTTTAATACTTACAGGGATGGTGACTCAACCACTTCCCTGGGCAGCCCGTTCCAATGTTTAACCACTCTTTCAGCAAAGAAATTTTTCCTAATGTCCAATCTAAACCTCCCCTGGCGCAACTTGAGGCCACTTCCTGGCTCATATTCAGCCGGCTGTCAACCAGCACCCCCAGGTCCTTTTCCATCAGGCAGCTTTCCAGCCACTCTTCCCCAAGCCTGTAGCGTTGCATGGGGTTGTTGTGGCCAAAGGGCAGGACCCGACACTTGGTCTTGTTGAACCTCATACAGTTGGCCTTAGCCCATCGATCCAGCCTGTCCAGGTCCCTCTGCAGAGCCTTCCTACCCTCGAGCAGATCGACACTCCCGCCCAACTTGGTGTCGTCTGCAAACTTACTGAGGGAGCACTCAATCCCCTCGTCCAGATCATTGATAAAGATATTGAACAAGACTGGCCCCAAAACGGAGCCCTGGGGAACACCACTTGTGACCGGCCRCCAACTGGATTTAGCTCCATTCACCACAACTCTCTGGGCTTGGCCGTCCAGCCAGTTTTTTTACCCAGCAAAGAGTACACCTCTCTAAGCCATGAGCTGCCAGCTTCTCTAGGAGAATGCTGTGGGAGACAGTGTCGAAGGCTTTACTGAAGTCCAGGTAGACCACATCCACAGCCTTTCCCTCATCCACTAGGCGGGTCACCTGGTCATAGAAGGAGATTACTTAGTTGCTTGTGCTAATGTGGCCATTTTGTATATCGTACTACACTGTCAAAGGTTCCCCATGCTTGCTTTAGAATGCTTTTTTGGAAAGATTTCCCTCACTTTTCTGGCAATAAGGTAGTGTTGGGTGAGAGGCTGCATACCATCRTCGATAATCCAGTTTTTCCATCCTTCACCCTGGAAGAATGCTACCTGATCTTGGTCACTTTGTTGTTGGCTTTTCCCCCAGTTTCTTATCCTGATACTTTGCTCCCAAGAAATATCAGCTAGATGGTTCTGGTATGCTTCTGCCTAACTTTGGGTGTGTGTTGGTTTTTTTGTTTGGTTTTGGGGTTTTTTGTGTGTGTGTTTGGTTTTGGGGTTTTTTGTGTGTTTTTTGTTCACAGTTTGTGCCTCAGTTTATAATCCTTTCATTTTTTTTTTTTCAGCTTTTCTGAAGTATGCTTTCTTGCTTCCAATGGTTTTGTGGTTTGTTTGTTTGTTTGTTTTAAATATCATTATGTTTAGCTTTAGGCTTCCTCAAGGCTTTTTTTTCTTTGACAGGCAGGATGCATTTGCTCTGAGACTAACATGATGTCTTGAAATAGTCTCTCTGTCTCCAGAAAACATGCAGTTCTTTGAAGTTCCCCTTTTAGGTTCATTGATTGTTCTACTTTTGTGTGGTTCCTGTCTTTGAAACTGAGCATGGCAGTAGTTGATCTTCTGGCTTTGGGGGTCTGTAGAAATGCTGAATCTGATGCTGATATAGTTTAGGTATGTAGCAGAAATGAGAAACCAATTGTGTGTACTGGTCAGGACTGAATCAAGGGTCGCTTCCTGTTTTGTGTGTTTCCTAGCTGCCTGTTCCTGAAACAGTTATTCACAGCATCTAAAAATCTAGTATTATCTGAGTGGTCAATGTAAAGATTTCACATTTTACTTCAGAGTAATTAAAATAATTGGAAATAATAGTTCCCTGGGATTTCCACATTCCATTGCCTTCCTGCCACCATGTTTCCTTTATACCTGCTGTGTCCCCGTCCTTGTTTAAGGTAAGCATTCTGGGTCTGTGCCATCATTATCTTCTCAGAGAATTCTTTGAAATATGGAAAGCATTGTTTTGGCTTTCTGTCACTGTATCCTGTTCATATCAGGCTTTTTTTTTACTACTTTTGTTTAATATTTGACTTTTGTCAACTTCTATCCTATTCTCCACTTGAGGTTGCAGTGTCTACCATAGGATTCAGAACAGTGCATCCTGTGTGCACCAGTCTGCTTTCTCCCACTTGTCAGTTTGAAATTTCTGTATGATCTTCCTGATGTGAAGTGCAGATCCCGTTTCCTTCTCAGTTCAGGTGGAAATCTGGTCATCTTTTGCTAGGCTTAATCTACTCTAGAAGCTTCCCCAGTCCCTGATGAACCTGAGCCTCTCTTCTTACTCCATTGCTTTAGTTATGCATTGAGACTTTGCCTCCTCACCAGCTGTGTTATGACAGGGGTCCTGGTCTTTGGGATCCTACATTCTGCCTGCAGAATCTCTTTCTTTAATGTGGTACCCAGGTGGACCATAACCCCTGCCTCCTTCCCAGCATTTCCCAACTTGTCCAGACTTTTTTTGAAGCTTGCCAGTGTAGCACCAGTGGGCACATCAATACACTGTCTCTGGAATCAGGAGCCAAACCTGTTAGGTACCTGGTAACTGAACCACTGATGGCTATTGCCTGTCCCTTTTTCTCAGCTGGGGTTTCTGCCCCAGGGAAGTATTGTCAGTACAAAAAGATACACAGACACCTTGTGCAGAGAGGGGAGCATTGACTGGGATTATTACATCCTTTATCAGTTTGGTGCCTTCCTGCCATGAAACTAGGGTAGGAAGAGCTTTTCAGTGCCCTAAAAAGCCTCCTTAGTTTAACCTCTTTCCTTAAGCAGCAATAGGTTTTTTGCCTGCAGGTGAGACTGTTCAGAGATTGCCATGAAGCCTCTGTGTCATGCATTCTTCCACCTATGCCATGATCAAGTCACAAGAAAGGGCTCTATCTCTGAGGATCATGGGCTGCCTGGAATGAATACGTCTTTGCACCACCTACACACGGGTCAGGTAATCATATGATACTTGATGTTTTACCCTTGGAAATTGTCACACTCTAGCTAGGCTTCTAGTGGCATTTCTTTTGCACATCTGGACTGACTCAGTAGAGGTGTTCCTATATGGGATGGCAATGCAGCTTCCAGTTAAAGTATTGAGAAGCAGTTATGTTATGTGCATCATTAGCAACTGTATTCCTTGTGTTTTGTAACAAATTATGCTGAGACATTGACTGAATCCAAATTATGAGAAGCTGAGGCTTATCTTTAGCCTATGTTTCATTCAAAAGAAGCTGGCCTTCCCAGACTTCCTGTTGCTTGGCTATGGACTTGATAAAAGGTGGGAGGAAGAGCTCCAGCCATGTAAGATGTATTTGCATAAGTGTGTTACTAAGCTGGTGATCCCTGAGCTGTAGAGGGGTCAAATGAAGGTCATTAAGGTGGAGGAAAAGAGTCCCTAGATGTTAGAAAATTTATTGCAGCAAAGCAAAGAAAATATGTGCCACACACGTATCTTGTGATGTTCTGTCTTGTTTATTTGCCTTCTGAAACAAATCTGTGTGTAAGGCTATGTGGGCATATATATCTTCTAGTAAGTTTGGTGGAACTGAGAAAACTTAAAATTGAAGAAAGGGTTCCCAAGAAAAGATTGAGAAATGCTACTTTAGGTTAGAATTTGTGCTTGTGCTAATTGACTCGCCAGTTAAGTTGCTGTAACTAGCACTAGTAGAAATGCTTATCTAGACAACCTGTGAATATTTCTGTCACAAATCTTTATGACCTAGAAGAATTTTTCCAGGACAGAAATGTGTGTGTGGCTAGGTGGCCACAATTAAAATTAATGTCTAAGGAGTTAAAGAAGAATGACAAACTTGAATGTAGCTGTTGTTATGGGGGCAAGGTCTTGTCTGGCCAAATGCCCAATTTCAAGGAAGTTCAAGGGTGTTAAGAGGCACATGCCACTGAATCTACATCAACTTATGTCAGCTCCATATCTGGCCTGGGACTGAACATTGTCTCTTTAGAACATGCAAATTTTCTGCATTGGTCCTGCCTATAACTTCTGATTTGTTTTTAATTATACCAAAGAAGGAAATAAACTCTGCGTCCTTGCAAAATTTTCATGGCTCTTCTGATTCGGGGTGTTGCAGGGTGTAGTTAATGCTCTGAAAAGGCTTTGGGATTCCTGGATGAAAGGTGTGATGAAAGAAGTGTATTGTTATTGTTTTAGGGGAGGAATCATGCTACTGGGTAAGCCTCTGTCACTGAGACTTGCTGGACTTGTTTGTTCTGACTTGCCTATGACTCCTTTCTTTCCTAATTTGGGAGATAAAGCTTCAAGTCTATGCTGAGATGCTGCATAGTGCATTGTGGCATTCAGGACAGTGCATTTCCCAGACAGAAGAGCTTCTTGCTGACCTCTCAGCGGTACCAAGAGGTGAGTGCCACAGCCTTCTGACTTGCTCCTTGGTAGTTTGGGCAGCATGGCTATATCATGCATAGATTTATAGGGCAGTTTGAGCTTTGACTGAGGGCGTGGGGAGAATGGCACTAGCTCTGAGCTTACTTCTGATTTGAGCTGCCTTCCATGCATCAGTAATCCTTCTGATATTTCACCCTTTCTCCTCACCCAAAATGCATTTGTTTTCTGAGAATTCCCCAGCTCCTCTACAGCATGGTATGGTGACAAATCAAAGTGGCCTATGGCCACCGAAGGTTGCAGCGGGGGAGCAGGCAAGAGTCACCTCACTGCCCCGACTCTGATCTGCTGTTTGTGCTAGTGCAGTCAGAATATGTTGCAGTCACAACCGCTGAGCTAATAGCGTGGTACAAGAGGGTGAGTGGGGTAAAGTAGGTAAAAGTAGCTTCTTGTGCTCTTGTTTATTTTCGTGGGCTTTGTATGCAGCCAGTGAAGTGTTAATCTGTGCAGAATCAGCTTGGAAACCAAATCTGGCACCAGACCATTTCACCCACCCTGCCTTGGAATGAAAATCAAACTGAAAACCCACAAAGACTGTAACTGCTTCTTTGGTGTCTTGCTTCCGGAGTAGATTTCAACCAGTCAAAGCAGGACGAAGGGAGGTAGGCAGAGCTATTTTCAAAGGCTGAAAAGCAGAGATCTACTGCTATATTCTGGGACTGATGAACTAACAGAATAAGATACTTGTCTATGACCAACACAGCTAGAAGTGGAAATCTGAGCAGTAAAGATGACGTAGAAGTTGTAGAACCTTATCCTAAACTGATTGCAATCAGCGGCCACGTACTTAATATTTCCTTTACACTGGGATGGCCTCTCACATGTTCATGCAGATTGTAAGTCCTTATGTAGTAAGTAGCCCTCCTAATTCTACTAAAGCTTATTTCAGAATGGGAGTCTTTCTCAAGATGTTGGCTGTGGCAGTCAACTGTAGAAAGATGCGTTATTGATCAAGGATATTTCAGTTGTCAGCATTAGAGTTATGTCCCACAGACTGTTGTAGTAGTACAGAAGGCTAGCTCTGTCCCAACAATTAAAGAGCTCATAACCTCCAAAAAGCTGTAGGCAAAATGGATGAGAGAGTAAGGAACAACAAACCTTTTGTGCTGATTGCAAAGGTGATCAAATAATCAGGGAAGCCTGTATGAGCAGCATTTTGGCATCATGGATATAGTTACTGGTAAGCTCTGAGTTAACACATCCCAAAGACTGAATGCTGCCCTTGAATCTTGATACAAATGACATGAACAGTATTTGAAGCTGTTGTCTTTGCCCAGCTGAAGTGTGCTCCTGGGAAGCAGCGAGACCTTGGTAGCCTTGGTAGAATTGGATGGTTAAGGGGAGGAGCTCAATTAGTAAGTGGCAAATACATTAGTGATGCTTTATCTGACTGCAGAGGGGTGGCATGCAGCACCTACTGTTTTTGTGGGATGTTTGAGGGTGTGGGGAGATCAAGCTGATTCAGTGTGACGCATAGAAGGACACACACATTTTGTTTCCCTCAGCAGATCCCTTCAATGTTTGGAAGTCTTCCATTGTATCAGAATTGCTTTGGGAGATATCAAACATTGAGTGATTGATGCTGGTACGTAACTGACCTCATCCAAACAAGGGTCTTGCAGTACTTAGGCAGGCATTAGCCGCTTCTGTTGCGATGCCCAAAGTAGTAGAGGTTGTTGTCCCATTCTCTTAGAAGTGTGTGTCCTGAGTATGACATAAGAGCGGAGGAGAAGCGTTAGGTTGGTGTGATTGCTTGTGGCAAAGGTGGGAGTGGAGTTAGCATGTCTTGCTTTGTKGACCTGTGCTTTTGCTACAGGACTTCTGGACTAAGCCAGATCTATTTCAGTTGCTGCTATTCTCAACCACCCTGTCAAGGTAGATAGCTTCAGGGACCTAGTCTGGATTTTCAAATTGCACTCACCAGGCCAGCAGATTAGTCTGTTCAGTTGTCTTGTGAAAGGTCCCATTTCTAGGAAGAGTGATTGTAGGGATGTGCCTGAATTTGTCTTTGAATGGAAAAACTGGTCATGGCTATAAATGTGGTGAGAGCCTCATCAGCAGATGTGCCACCCAAGCTCTGCCACTGGCTCTTCTGAGAGAATTGGAATATCAGTGAGCAGGGGTATAATAATAAAAAATATARTAATAAACTTATTATAGGAAGACAGCAGCAGATCAGATAGAAGAGGTTGCATGTTTTCTTCTATGCAGAGCATGGCAAAACACCTTCAGTAAACAGCTGGTGCCAGAAAACATGGTTTAGATTCATCTAAAAGCAAATCTAGGTTGGGGTGCTATGAGGGCTTAGCTTAAGAAGTCAAAAAATGTCAAGGGCAGATCTGTAAAACAGAACAGGGTAGCTGTTCCCTGCTTATCCAGCAGCTTTTATCCAGGGCCTTTTCTTAGGACACAGATGATAAAGTTACCCTTCCTTTTCTTGCCTAAACAGATATTTTTCTGATCAGTTTTCTGGTATTGTTCTTACTGAGGACAGTAAGATAACGCACAGTAGCTCAACTGGAAGAGATGGATAAGCTCAATATAGTGAATCAAATCCTGTCAGGCAGAGGTGGGAGCTGAACTTTCATCACTTGCATTGTGAATGAGCATAGTAACCTTTTAGGGAGTTTGGTACAGGATGAGAGGAAAAACAGCTTGTCACCTGTGTATTGTGCTTGTCTTTTGCTTTTGGGTAAATGTTCCAAATTGGAAGGTGAAGAATTCATTTGGGGTTGATCAGAAATCCAACCTGAAATCCTATCTGTTTTCTCCTTAGTTTCACAAGGAAGACCAGACAATTTTAACTCCGTAAAATTTCAGTACAACTCTTCTTCCTAATATGCCAGTAACCATTAATGTAGCTTTRTTTCTTGCTGTATTTCACTTATTAAAATATCCTGTATTGAGGCTTGATTTAATATCTCTCTCTAAACACAACTTTACTGTGTTTTAAATAACGTAATTTTACACAAACATAGCTATTTCCAAAATAGTTCATTTGGATGAATTTTTTTCAGTATGGAATAACTTTTTAGTGATCAAAACACATTCTTTGGCTCATAGCCAAGGTGTGTAAACTAGGACACTTAATAGTTTGCATTTCCAGACCCAAATGAACTGTGATATGAAATTGTCAGATGCTGCTGTCTCCATGGATTGTCTTGGGCTCCTTGCGAATGAAGTGTGTTTTTAAATAAGAACAGGGATTGCTGGAGGAGGTCTAATGTTCATCCATAGTATTGCCAAGATAAGCAATTTTGTACTGAACTAAAAGACCTTAGGTTTGAAACTTCTTGCTAATTCACTGCAGACTGAAAGCTGCCAGACAGACCATGAAGAGGTGGTTTTCAGAGCAGAGAGGACTCAGCCTTCAAGATCTCCCAGTGGAGTCTGGCTTCTGATCTCTTGTTAAGGTTTGGTCTTGAAGAATGAAAATTATCCTCATCCATGCTGGAGGATGAATGTATTGGTGTTACCTGAATTCCCGTCTGCCCCCCTGAGAGTTAATTCGCAGCTTACTGGAGTTTGGGCAGTAAAAAAATCGAAGCTTGTGGTATAAGGAAGCAAGAAATGTGAGGCTGTACAAAACACCCGACTCCGGAAGGCATCTACACAGACAGCTGTGGTATTGGGGGTCTTCTGAGGAGATCGCCTATCTATTAAGCAGTGCCTCTTTGCCACAAGAAGAAAGAAAGGCTGCATCTATGGTTGAAGGCAATGAGATCATCTCTGCCTCTGCATTCATCAGCACTGCAGAGGATCAGTGTTCCTCTAGCCAGTGAGTGTTGCTGGGTGGAGCAGAGTTTTCTTGGTTACTAGAGTGGAGAGAAGACCATGCAGAAGTCTGATTCCTAAACAGGGGGATCCACCTGCCACTGAACTATTTAACTACAGAGATGGATGTCCCAGGCATCTCTGTCAGGTGGTTATTCTGGTAGAGCATGACAGACCTGGCATAATTGCAAAAAGCCTAGGGGGGCAAAGGAGCTAGTTGGAGGTGTAATGTGTGTGACTGATGACTGAATGCATTGAGTGGACATAACCTGAACAAGAACTGTCTTTCACTAAACATCCTAGTAGGTCTCAGCAGAGGCAGGCTCAAAACCAGACCTAGTTGTGAGTGTGTTTTGTTTTGTGAATACAGACCCTAGCGTGACAGTGTCAAAGGCTAGAAGTCCTGGGCACTACTGGAAATATATGCTGCTCTAGTACAAGCAATACACACTTGGTGTTGCCTGCACTTGAGCTGTTCTTCAAAGAGTAAAGGATGGCTGATTTTGGGCCAAACAAGACCATCTGTTCCTGCATTCATGCTGATTCATCAAATGAGTGGCAAAAGATTAGGTATTTCCTAAAAAGCTAAAAACAGGAGAGTTTTTCTTTCCCAACCCTTCTGCGCAACTGGTAACTAGCATGTCTGCTGATAAAATAGACTAAAAAAAAAATGGGGGTTGCTGAGCTGGGTCCTGCACACAGGCATCACAGTTGAAGGATACATACTGGCAATTGTACACTGTGGGAGGTGATGAGACTTGGTGCTTCCATTGCACAAGAGATTTTTTTCCTGTTCTGGTACTTATCTTAGCAAGATGGAAGTCGAGAGCATCCTGCTAAAGGGAGGAAACTGTTTTGGGTTTGAAGAGGTATTTCCACTTTAATTTGTATGTCCTGTATACAAATTAATTACCTATGTGAATGTAGAAATATATGGAAGTGCTTCCTTTAAACTGTTTTTTTAAAAAATTTTGAAGTGAAATCAGTATCAGAAGTGGAGGAGGTTATTATTTGTCATCTCCCATGTTTCCATTTCCCCCAGCACTGCAGCAGTTCCTAAGGTATCTGTTTCCCCTTGTAAGTCTGTGTGACCTGTGGAGAGCAAGCAGTTCTGAAATGTTGGAGGAGAAGGGGGTCTGTGCTGCCAGTGTTTGTCAATGTAGCTGGTATTTGCACAAAAAGGAAATGGAGACAGATTGAAATGGAGGACAGTGCTGCCTGTCAGAGCATGAGTCCCACAGGCAGCGAGATGCTCATTTTTCAAGTGTGAGTCTTAAGCTTTTGTAGCTTAGGCATAAGGCCACGTCTTGAGGAAATCTGTCTGTATACAGTTCAAGAAAGCCAGTGGTTATGAAACAAGAGTACTGTTGCCTCAGTATCTGCAGAGTCAGCCACACGCCATCAGGGCTGTGCTGCGTGTTCTCTGTGTCAAGAGCAATGGAGGGATGTTGCTCTGATTGCCATTCAGGTGGAAGCACACTGGGGTGGGGACAGCTGAAGCACAGGGAACCAGTCTGATCGAGACTGATGGCGGGGGCTCAGGCTGGAGAGCAAAAGCTCTCCAGTGAGGAAAGCAGTCAGATGCTAAAGCAGAATCTTTCAAACATGAGAGGTGGGTAGCTAAGGAGGGGCAGAGGCATATTGCCATAGTGGGCTGTTCTGGTTAGCCAAGTGGCTTGCCCTCAAGGGCAGTAATTGGCTGCCCATGAGGTATGCTGCAATTCCATGAGCTGGGACTGTGAAAGACTGAGCTGTGAGATGAGGATGGGAATGCTCCATGGGAGGCTGCAGCATGTTAAAGAAACTGCAGCAGGACTGTCCCACTGGTCTTAGGTTTTTTTTATTTGAGTCTCTGCATCTGTTAAACCCTATGGGGTAATGGATAGCGTATACAGTGAAGGTCTAGATGGCAAGAAGTCAAGGCCTCCATGGAACCAGTAGAGTTCTAATGTGTGTATATTATATGCTTACTGCAACTTGCAGTTTCCAAAGAAAGTAATCTTGGCCAGCCTGGGCTTTCAGACTCCTATCAACTGCTCTACAGTCTGTTTTGCAGAGCCTTGCCATCAGGGAACTGAGCCAGTCGAGTGGGGAGACAGCTAGATTTGGGGAAAACTTGGACTGTGCATTGCCAGAACATAACTTTGCCCCAATAAAGCAGTCACAACAGGAGAGGTACTAGGCTTCTCTGTAGCATGTGACTCTGAAGCAGAAGGCTTGATCCTGGTCACCTGTCCTGTGTATTTTGGTAACACTAAGTTGCCGCTTGTGACAACCTGCAGTTGTGGTGCTGACTGAAGCTACCCTGTTTAACTTTTTCTTTCCAGTATGCCACCTGTTTTGAATGGGTAAAAACTTGCTTGCTTCCCTTCTTAAGCAATGGACTGGGATACCTGCCAGCACTCTCACTAGCCAAAAACAAGGTTTTATGTGAGGAGATTAAACTCTGAGTTGCTTCCAACTTCCCTGTCACTTGCTGAGCACACCATCACTGTGTGCAGACCTCTCAGCTGCTTCCTCTGTGGCTCTATCTTTTTTTTTTTTTTTTTTTCTTCTGGTTTGCCTTGCTTACTATCTCTTCCTTGTAGCTTTGCTCAGCTTTCTTGCCCTCAGGGCAGAGTGTATAACCCCATTCTGCTCTCCCACCACTTCACTGTCTTTTGCTGTCTTGGATTTGTGCATCATACCCTTGCCTTCACCGCTCATCTGCCCCCTCAGCTCATCTCCTGAGATGGAGCCTCTGCTGGTATCCTGCTCTGCTTTCACTGTGACTTCTTCTTTGCCACCTTGTAGTCAGAAAACCTGCAAAGACTTACTCTCTCTGCCTGCCCTTCTGCCCTTTCCTGCCCCTATTTCCTTGGATGTTGCTCAGAAATGGCTGTGCCATAGGCCTGAAAAGGGGAAAATAGCATTTAGTATGTCTAGTCCACACCATACAAACATGGATCAGTGGGTGTAAGAACAGCATGGTGACTAGCCAGCTGAGTCCCTTCTCCCCGGAGCTGGCTGCTGCCATTTGTCGCTCCAGGCACCTTTGAGAGCTTATCCCACATGTTTTTCTGATACCCTGTACTAATGCCAACCATGATGTAGAGACTCAGTGCGTGGCATGACAACAATTACTACACAGTGTGCTGTGGAATTACTGGGGATCTGAAATAATTGTGCTTAAGGCTTTGCATCATCCTACAACAAAGCTACTGAGGACATGCGCAAAAATGCAGTTTTCCTAATGTTCTCTTGCTTAATGCTGCACAGGAGGACATAAGCAGAGGAGAAAGGCTTATGTGCCTTTGTCCATGTGTGAATCAAGTTCCCAACCCTTTTACAGGTCTGCTGTTGGCTTTCAGCAAGTTACTAAGTCTGGGTCTTGTTGCCATATCACGTTTACATATGAGTAGCTATTTCTCTCCCCTCTGACAGACTGTCTGGCAGGAGACAGGATGCGCTCTCTTGCAATGTATGTGTGGTTTTGGTGCAATAAAACCCAAACTCTGTAGGGGATCAATAAATGTTACTACTCATACCAAAAGCTGCATGTTATATGGCATCTCTGGTAGCCTAGAGTATCCTTGGTGCAGAAGTTATTTCATCAGTCATGAATTATTACATTTATGTTCAGTTTAAGCACCTGTGTGGGCAGTCAGTTGCACTTGAAATCTGTGTAATATTTCTTGATGGGAAATCGTCTCTACTAGCAATACCTGCACACCTCTAGGCTTTTCTCAGGGGTGCATGTGAGGCAATGGAGGCAAGTTAGAACACAGGAAATTCTGACTAAATATAAAGAAAAAGCTTTTGCCGTGAGGGTAGTCAGAGACTGGACCAGGAGTCCTGAGAGATTGTGGAATCTCTGTCCTTGGAGATACTAAAAACTTGACTGGACAAAGCCTGGAGCAACCTGCTGTAGTGGGACCTGGTTTGAGCAGAAGGTCAGACCCACAGGGTCCAGAGGTCCTTCCCAACCTACCTCATTCTGTGAGGTTTGTCAGCTGAGCTAAACTGTGCCAGATATGATTTGGCTCAGAATGCGCTATTGTCTTTGTAATAGAGTTGAATTTCTCCGTGTTATTTTCTTCAATGCAGATAGTGATCCAGATGGACAGAGCAACAAGGCGTATAGAGCCATGGAAGATAGCAGTCATCGTTGTGTCGGTAATAGTAGGCTTAGCACTCATCATTGGCTTGATTACATTTTTTTTGTGCCACGGTAAGTGCACCACTCTTTTTGTTGTCACAAGTCTTCAGGAATCTGTTGTTTCACTTGCTACTGTGGTCTTGCCTGATGATTTAGGTTTACAATTCACCCCCGGTATAGAATCTGCATGAGAAAACTTACTAGACCCTATTCAAGACCTGAATTGATTAGAAAACCTGCAAGAATACTTAAAATGTCATTTACTTGAAGCAGGAATTTAAGTTTTGTCTCTCTTCTTGTTTCTTGTCTTGCCCTGGTGCCTCCACTGGTATCCATGGTTAACCAAAGGCTAGCAGTCTTCTGTGTAAGCCAGGGGTGTGTCTACTACTCAGGCTATGCATAGTAAGCTTGGTCTTGAACAGGGTTTTTGCAGAAACTGAACCTGGCATCTCCAGCTGAGGATATTCCAGAAAGAGAAAGGGCAGAGGTTTAGGCTTTTTGGAGCCCAGGAGTCAGTCCAGGTTGCCAAGGGCCCAGTTTCAGTAGCAGATGAATGAAGCCAAGCCATTCCATTCCCAGTGTGAGAGGTTTTGAAATACCTTCCTGCTGGGATGGAACTAATCATGTTGCTGTCACAGCTCACCGAAAGTTGACAAGGCTGTGGCTTGCATTAGGACACTAGACAGAGCAGTGGCAGAGCTACAGCTTAGCTTTGCTTTTTGCTAACTCTGCATTATGGGGCCCCTCTCTGCCATTCACCTGAGCCACATTTTAAACTTAACCTTACTGCTGAATGGATGCAAACAGCTCTGGGTCACCTGCCTCTGAGGGGCAGGGACATGCCAGAGTGCAGCTAGGGAGGAGTGAGTGTGTCTACTGAGTCAGAAGGGACATATGTGGGCTGGTATGTCTTGTGCTGTGCTCCCCTCAGTCTGATGAGAAGATGGTCCCCAGAGAAATGTTGTAGTGGGTGTAATTTAGAGTTACTTGGGATGGTCCTCAAAGTAGAAATGAGCCCCTAGCTGGTCCATGGAGAAACAGGATTGTCCAGAGCCCCCTTTTCCCAAAGTGCTGCTAAAGCTGTAATTCCACAGCTGACAGGATCACAGCCAGAGCCTGGGAGCCTTACTTGTGTCATGCTCTGTAAGTTCCTGTGCATGTCTGAATTGTACTGAAGGAGATCAGCCACCTTTCCTTTTCCTCTCCTCTGTAGATCAGGACCGATACTACAATGCATCTTTCCTAATCACCAATGTCAAGTACGACCCTCAGTATGAAAGGCAAACCACAGAAGAGTTCAGGCACCTGAGCCAAGAGATTGAAACCATGGTAAGCTAAGATGTTTCTCTGTTTCTGCCTGACCTATGGTGAAGAGTCCTGTGATTGTGTGATTGGAAATAAAAAGTCAGAAATGATTGTGCCTCATCCTTATGCGACTGGCCTTACCTTTCAAATCTTGCTGTAGTGGGTTAAAGATGCATTGCTGACTGTGYGCAAGCAGATGGTAAGCACAGGTGCTGTCTGTTCCAGCAGCCCTGTAGTGGAACAGGCACCCCCAGAGCAGAAGGGACAGCAAAATCGGCCAACTCAGCTGTTTATTTTGATTCTGCATCCTCCGATGGAAATTTATCGGTAGCTTTGGTGTAGAGGTGGAGATCTGAAGGCATTTTCTTGTGTTTTGGAGACTCACAAGACTGTTATATCTTGAGAGCATGTAAATATTACAGGTGTATTTTAACACACTCTTTTCCTTTAACAGATATCCACAGTATTCAAGGGGTCCTTTCTAAGTAAAAGGTACATCAGGTCCCATGTTGTCAGTCTAAGGTAAGTAATGTGAAGGTCAGGAATAAGCAGGGATGTGATAAATATCCTTTCTTCCTACCCCTTGACCATATGGAGCATGCCTGGTTGTTTATGCTTGGAGTACCTGAGCAGGATGACTAAGTCTTGGCTGGTTGTTGCTCTCCTTCGGTGCTCACAACACTGAGGGCTCAGTTACCTTCAGAGGTCAGCAAGGAAGAGAAATTTGGCCTTATACTTCTGCAGATTGATTACCTGAACACCAGTTGTTTGTGGCTGCGATGCAGTAACTGAATTACTAGGTGATCCCAGTCTTCACTACTAGTTAAGGGCTTGAGAGATGCAGAGTCAGTTCTTTATTCCACTTAATGCTTCCTGTGGAAGCTCAGGCTGGTGTTTACCCCTCTGCATGGTGTACAGCAGGAGGTGACTATTCTCCTCCCTCGCTGAAAAGGTCTGAAGGAATAAGTGATTCCACTGTGAGACACCTGGATACAGAGTTGAGGGAAGGAGACAAGTGGGACATACAGGTATAAAGATCCTGTGTGAGAGCTTTTAAGTCTTTCCTCTCTCTGCAATATTTATTTATCACTCTCAGCRATAAGAGCCATCGCTTCCCTCTCCTTCACATTACTTTGGTTTGGACTTGTATTTCTATAAGGCTCTAATTCTGCTGTGGAATATTTTTCCGTAGACAGCAAAGAATGTCAGACTTCCCACAAATGTCCTTCTTCAYAGCACTTCTGGGCTTTCTTGCCCTTACCTGTCTCTAGATGGAATGAGTAATTTCCTTAAACTGTTCTACATTGTTTTCTGCTGCTGGTTTCTTCCACAAGCCTCCCATACTGTATATCAACTGAAATTACAGAACTTTGGAGTTAGACTTCAAGCAACCTCTTTACACCTTTTAGGTTGACCAGTGTATGTCTTCCAAGCTTGTTTTCACCACAGATACCTTGTTATGCAAGTAGGCACTGGACCAGCTTAGCTACATCTCTGCTGTATTTCCCTCTAGGCTTCAGCTGGTTTTCCTTTAGACTGTTAGTCTAAAATATTGGGCCCAATATTTTATACTGACAGTAAGTGATCATGCCTTGCTCTGATAACTCAAAATATTGAGATTTTTGTCTCTAGATACAATGGAGCTAACTGGCCAATAAATGGATAAGTGACCTAAATGGAAAGAAATGCCAAAAGACCTTTTTAACTTCTGTGGCTCTAAACTCGGTCTTTTGAATGGCTGTTAGGAATGGCTTGTTGGGTATCTGTTGAAGGGTTTTAACTTGCTGTATTGTTCCTACTGCCATCTGTGTCCTACTGACTATGAGCTGCATGGAGGCCAAAGGGAGTGATCCCTCCTCTCCTTCTCACCTGTACTGCTTATAACAGTTCCCAGAAAATTACCCTCTGATCATTGTTATAGCGAGAACCAAGCCTTTTGCTGCCTGCTGACGTGTCATCATCCTCCTTTACTTGTGCCCAGCTATGCTATTTGTTCTATACATCTGTGCAGACCAGACCTGTTCTCATATAAAGAAGGCAGACAGTGCAAAGCAGAACGAAGAGGATTAGTAGGCAAAGAGAATGACACCACTTTGTTTTTGTTGGTTTGCAGCCCAGATCCTGGTGGAGTGTTTGCATCTGTTGTCCTGGTATTTAARTTTGTCTCGGCTGACAATAAGGCAACGAGCTGGGGTCACGTCAACAGTGTGTTACGCAGAAGGCTGAAAACAAGCTCCACATTCTTGACTGTTGACCAGTCTACCCTTAGACTCACAGGCAAGTGCCTTAGGTTTGTGTTTTTAGCTTGGAATTTGTTCCTCATACTTTGCTGTTCTTAGTGTATGTGTTTCACTTCAGTATGCAAATATGGGCTATTCTTGTTTTCTTCTTTTGCCTTCTCAAAATTGTGTGTAACTGCTGACAGCCCGGGAACTTGGAAGAAGTAGCATGAAAAGAACTAAAGCATACTGGCACTGATTTTATGAGTGTGAGCTCTCCTCTGTGCATCAGAGGTGCACTGTGTGACCTAGCTCTGTTGAATGAGATAGTCCGTCCCGTCCGTACTCCCCCACCCCCACCCCCCCCCCCGCAATTCATCAAGAAAGGCTCAACTTTGTGACCGTGGGTTCACAGATTACTTTGTTAAGGCACACAGTGAATTGGACAAGAACCTGTATCACCAGATACTGAAATGCAGAGTCCTCAAGCTATTAAAAAAATGTAAGGCTGAGATGGTTCCCTTCACCACCACCTGCCATTTCCTTTGCTTATTTGACAGATTGCTGTAGCAAGTGTTCATAACAAAATCCTGAGGTTCCCTGGGCAGTGATCCTCTGCCATGAATCTGTCACTGGTTACCATCAGAATCTGGCAGAGGGTTTTTTGTAGGAAAGAAATCAGTAACATTACAGTCTAGCTCCAGTCAATTCCAGCACTGAGGATTTGTGAAGACTGTTTTGACCACCTTGCCATACTGAACGTGAACAAACGTATGTAGGCATTTATATCATGCACAGCCACCAGCACATGTAGATGTTACTTGGACCAGTCATCTGCTGCTTTTGTTAGCTTTGAGCTAAGGCAAGAAAAATGTATCCTTTGGCCTTACACTTTCAATGAGGAACAGAGGCTTAAATGAACTTCTCCAACAGAGCAAATTACTCCTCCTACTGTACTGTCACTCCATGCAGCAATGCAAGCCATTTAATTTGTGTTTGCTGGGTACAGGGAGGGAGGCTGTGCTAGATCACGTAGCAGTATGAGAGATACTCACTGTGATGTTTGCTTTTCATTTCAGAGTTGAATAAGGAAAAAGGAGATAACCTTTTAAACAACTGTAAGTACAAATGCTTTATAGAAAAAGTCCAGGGATGTGGTGCTMTAAGTTCTGTATTCACAAATTCTTATTCTTTTGAGATGCAAGTTGAAAAAATAACTTGTTAAAGATACGACAGCAGTAGACAGTGCATGAGAAAGGGAAGACTTCAGCTCATTTTCTTGCAGTCAGGCTGGCTCTGTAGTGTCTGCAGAATCAGACATTCTGACTTGGTGGTAGGAAGCACTTGCTTTAATGTTGGTTATGGGAAGTAGGGGCATGTAGATGAGCTGCTGTTAGTGAGCTTTGCATAAGGACTGCAGTTGCTGTGGGCCAAGATTCTTGCTGGAATCCTTCCAAAAACATTTTCCCTCCTGCCCCCTCCTCACTGCAGAAAGGTTTGGCAATAGCTGTCTGTCAGATTTGAGCTAAACTTTGCAATATACAGGGAAAGGCCAGAGGGTGGGAGAGGGAGAAGAGAGGGAGAAGAGCTGTCCACAGTGAGAGCAAGGCAGTGGCACAGCCCTGGAGAGGGGCAGGTTCTCAGTCTCTCTCCTATTCTGGCTCCCCGGTGAGGTCTTAAAGCTCCTCTGGAAACAGGGAGACAGCATAAGTCCCCTCCCAGGGGACTACATCAGTCCCCTGCATGGTCTCGGAGCCTTTACATGTTAGCTTTCCATCTTTAAATGGACTCTGAGAATTAACTGGTCTGGATCTAACTTGTTTCAGCTGAGTAATACATGACTGTGCTGGTGGCACAGTGGCTATAAGTAAACTGTTGGAGGAAGAGGACGCTATTTTTGTTGCTGTTGTCAAGGCTGACCTGGAGGTGACCTGACAAAATCCTTTCTTTGTTTGCTTAGTTTGTGGGTGGGTTTTTTGGTTTTGTGGTTTTTTTTTTTTTTTGCAAACTAGTCTTCAGTGATTCTGTGACACTTAAAGCTGTACTGTCTATGTTGGTCTTGCCTTCGCTATACAGGCGGGATGTTACAAATGATGGGAAGATTACCTCCACTGAGTTCACAAGTGATGTGCAGTGTCTGTCTTGTGCATATTTTGGTGGTGATGTGTGTATTAAAGCTTAGAGCTGCCCTGGTGTGGTTGTTGTTTATGTGGAGGTTCCTCAGTATTTTCATACTCAATTTTAAGTAGTATTTTGTTAAAAAGGCAAGCAAACTAGGGATGTTCTTTTTTTTCATACAGTACCAAGAGAGGTTTAGTCTCTAGATGAAAATTACATGCCATTATTATGAAAGCTATATGAATTTAAAGGCTTAGGTTAATTATCAGTGGATGTCTTTGTGCTTAATAATTTGTGTGTGTACCTGTATGCACAGACACACTAATGGCTGTGTATGTTACCTTTCCCTCTGTACAGCTCTGGTCAAATATCAAACAAARCAAGGTTCATAGAGGCAATATTTTTTTTTTTTTTTAACTAGGTAAACAGTTACAACTGGGGAAAATAAACAGTGTCTCAGATATACAGCCTTCAGTTCCCATGGGTGCATATATGGGCTTGTGTGTCTGAAAACTGGCTTAATGAAAAAGTAGTGACTCTTCTACCAAACTTTGTTGTTTACTCCACATCTATCCTGAGACGCTTGTAACCATGACACGTGGTTTCCCTGCTATTGGAGGCACTGCTTTAGGTGAAGGCTGTCTCTTGACACCCCTGCCCTGTTATGCCTGTGCCTGCAGCCATGTGGGCCTTTCCCAAAGCAACACCCTGATTTCCCCTCAATCGGCTAAAGCAGAGCTGCTTTTTCTTTGACAGGCTGTGGAATACGAAGACAGACGTTCTCCTTCACAGGAGTGGAGAGAATAGTTGGCGGGCAGCGTGCGCGGGATGGGGAATGGCCGTGGCAGGCTAGCATTCAGCTTGATGGGACCCATCGCTGTGGTGCATCAGTGATCAGTAATACGTGGCTAGTGACTGCAGCCCACTGCTTTAGAGGGTAAGTCATCAGCACCTTTCTGATCCTACAGGCCTTAGGACTCTTGGGTGTTCTGACCTTTCGTGGCCCACTAATGTCTTTATCTGCTGAAAGATAATGAAGTTTGGCTCTTCTCTGTCCTGTTAGGCAAACCTGGCCACAGTGCATTTTGATGCTTAAATGGAGAGCTAAGCTCCTTTGGGGTCTTGTTTTGTGTGGCTGTGACATAACCTCAAATATCTTACAGAGGAAGAGATCCTCGGAGGTGGACTGCCAGCTTTGGAATTCTGCTGAGACCTCCAAAACAGAAAAAATTTGTCCGAAGAATTATCATTCATGAAAGATACAGCAACTTCGTCTTTGATCATGAATATGATGTGGCTCTTGTGGAACTTGCCTCTGCTATTGAGTTCACGAGCGATGTGCACAGTGTCTGTCTTCCTGAAGCATCTCACATTTTCCCAGAGAACACTTCCTGTTTTGTCACAGGTTGGGGAGCTTTGGAGAATGATGGTGAGTGTCTCTTGCCTTCCCGTGCCCTGTCACACATGTATCTGAGAAGACTGCTGTTAGTTTTATGGGGGTTTTTTTGTTTATTTTGGGTTCCTTAGACTTGGTGTTTGATAGGTGCATGTGCTAATGATACACTTGTGGACTTAGTTTGCTGGGTTTTTTTCTGGCTTGGTCAGTGGATTGGAATATGGGGGAAAGACCCTACAGGTTAGCCTTACAGGAGTAAGAGCAGCTTTTTTTTGTTGCTGCATGCATTGTGCTAGTTGATGCATTCTGTTCTCCGTTCCCACTGGCCCAGGCCCTCTGGGTTTAGCTCTGACATGAGTTCTTTCACCATTCAGCTTTGTCATAGATGTATCATGACAGGTTTCATTAGTTATTCTCTCTTCAGTCATAACTCAGGCTTCAGTTCATCCAATGACTTGAGTGAGCTTCATTCAAATTAGTCCATGTCAGTGAGGTTAGAGATGATGGGACTATAAATCAGCTTCTGAGAGCCATTGAACTATATAGGTTGTGTTTCATGGTACACTCTTGGGGTGTGTAGTGATTGTCCAAAGCTACACTGCAGTTAACCAAATGGGTCTTCCCAATGATACCAAGGATGCATCTTGTAGCCTACAGTTGAATTCAACACTGAAACATGTACAAAAATCCCTTTGCCCATTATGCTAAAAAGCATCTGGTGAGGATGAAAGATGGAGAAGGGTTATGTCTGGGAACAAGTGAAGGACTTTGGGGGGGGGGKGGGGGGGTGGGGTGTGTGGAACTTCTACCTGAGACATTGTCTGGGTAGTTCCCTTCATTGCCTGTAATGGCAGAAAAGCTGTAGGAAAATCTGGCTACTTCTAATCCTTGAGTGTTYTGAGTTGCATACCCTGTCTGCAAATTCTAATGCCACTTCTTTTAGGCTATAGTGTTAATCAGCTTCGACAAGCRGAAGTGAAAATTATAAGCACTGCAACTTGTAATAGAAGACAAGTGTACGGTGGAGCAATAACACCTGGAATGTTGTGTGCTGGATACTTGGAGGGGCAGGTGGATGCCTGCCAGGTAAGTCTCTTCATAGGTAAGAGTGAAAAAGAAATAGGTGGGGTGGGAGGTGATGTTTCCTAGAAACAAAATATAGTTTGGGGAATCTTGATTAAGTTTATGGGGTTCAGTATCTTGACAGATGTAAATGAAGAGCTTCATGGCTCATGGGCTGAAGTCTGCACTTAGGTGCYTGGGGTTTATATATAATGCACATGTGAGAATACAGATGTGAGGGTGTGGAATGGGAGAGACTGAATTAGACATAGGCTGTCAGCCTCTGTCTTGTCAATAAACCATGTGGAGGTTGAATTATAGCTGTGGTCTAGAGACAAATATCTGTCAGTTGTAACAACGATTTGAGGCTTGCTGCATTAGTGAGGTGAGCACTGTTTACTTTGTTCCTGCCTGTTGACATTTTTCTCCTTAGGGTGACTCTGGTGGGCCACTGGTGCATGTGAACTCCAGAGGAATCTGGTATCTTGTGGGAATAGTGAGCTGGGGAGATGAATGTGGCAAGCCAAATAAACCAGGAGTGTACACAAGAGTGACTTACTATCGAAACTGGATCAACTCCAAAACGGGCATCTGAAACCTGCAGCGGGTTAAGTTTTGTGGGCTGTGTACGGCTATTCCTCTGACACATTCTGCTCTGTGGTTACCCTCTAAACAGCTGCTGGCTTGCTTGCGGTCATGTATCAAGTGCCAGCAAGCTCGGAGTAGTCTAGGACTTGAAATTGGTTTGGCCTATAGCCAGACAGGAACGGACTTGATCCACGTGACAGCTGTTTGTTCAGGAAGTACTCTGTCAAAGGGACAGCTGCCTTCGTCTATATGCAATATACTGACCCTTTTTTCTCTGTGGCCAGATGTCTTGGCCCCTACTTTTATACCCAGGCAAAGTGTTKGAGCCTGAACAATCATTTACCAGCATCCAAGACAAGTTATAACTAAAATGTGGCCCACCCATTTGCTGTGTGCTCACAAGGCCCCATCTATCTGTAGACCAGCTACAATCCAGCCTCTGACTCCAGGGCTGCTGCACTTCTGAATTCTTCTTGAGCTTTTTCCTGCATCATTCCAGGGAGCGTACTCTAATGAAGAATGGAAGATGGCTTAGAGAAGTCCTGGTTCCTAATATCACGTTGGACTGTTACTTAGGTGAATAGAGAATTTTTCCTTGCTGTGTTGGCCTGAAAAAGGAATCAGTGGAAAACACCAGCTTCTGTCCACCTTCCTTGAACAAATGTATGTGCGCCCACTCATCGCTTCACATGAACAGCCCCTACCACAGCATTTGCCGTGAGAGTGATTGCTGGACTTAAGACCAAAAACCACTTTACATTCATACCAGTCTTTTGTCATATCAGAGTATTTGGCTGAACTAGTTTCCATTTTTAACTTTCCAGATTGTATTGTTCTGAATAAAAGTCCTTGGCTTTTTGTGCAGGATGGAGGATTTTAACAATCCCAGTATGACCATTGCCAAAAAATCCCCTCTCAAACTGCTTATTCTTGTGAATGCTGTTCTCAAGTCTTTATAATTTAATATGTGCATCTTCAGCTGCATCCATTTGTGTTACAGTGGAAATACATTCAGAGCAGGGCAGAACTTCTGACTGACCCAGTAATCTTATGTAAAGATCTGTCTGTTCTGTCAGGAAGTAAGAATTGCCTGCGTCTCATTGTCAGACCATAGCTAACTCATTTGATCTCAACCACACAAACTTCATATTCTCTCTAACTTCATGTTTTCAGGAGCCCATGTTTCCATCTGCCAGGTAGATCTCAAACACTTTCTACACCCCAGAGGCAGAACATGCCTATTCCTGGTGAGGATGCTTTCCTTGATGTGTCTGCAGACGCTTTCCAACACTTTGTGTGAATGCTGATCCTGACAATAGCAAGTGCTGTGGTCTTTGTTGCTAGATAATGAGCCACTCAATTGCTTTCTTTTCCCTCTATGGTCAGAAGAGAAAGAACTCAGCAAAGGAGATACCAGTCACACTGCCAAGACTCAGAGTTGGTCCAGCATGGCAAGCAAGCAAGAATCTTATGCCAGGCTAGAAAAGGCAAACAGCAGGCTTTCGGCATGCTCGTAGTTAGAAGATCTGGGGGAAACGGGCCCTCAGTGATTACAGTCTTAGGATCAAAGTGTTGTCCAAATTGAGTACAAGTCAGTTGACATAGTCAATGGCAGTTCAGGGGATCCCCTCTGGACTATGCAGCTTGCTGCAAATGCTGCCAAACAGAGCAGCAATCCATTGAGTTAACAGAAGTATTTTGATTATGCATCCTGTGATCTGGCTGCTTGCCAGTACAGAGAACCATGCTCTTCTAGAGCCTCACTGGAGGTACTGGAATATTTGGATGCCCAGAGAAGGTCTGCATGAAAGACAAGGGTCTGCAGCTGTCTTCTGTTTTACACTTGTGTATATCAGGAAACCTGGCACTTAAAAAAATTTTTCTCAGGGAACTTTTCTTGTGGAATGTTGTGAGCTTCAGAAACAAAACTTGGTGGCTTAATTTCTACATAGGGAGTAAAAAGTGTCAGACTGGTTCCGTAGTCTGAGCCCAACAAATCTCATTTTAGTCCCTTAGGCAGAACATAGCTTTGAAGTATGTTGCTTGTAGAAGAAGTTTAAAAATGATGTATGACAAGTATATATGAATTTTTTTTTATTCTTGCTGGTAGCAATTGTCTTCCCAGGACAGTGAATAAAATTTGATCTTCATGAAGAAAAGCATCATTACAAGATGCCATGGATTTCCAGTTCCCAAAGGACCTTAGGCTTGGGTTTTCAAAGGGCATAATGGTTTCCCCATCCTGCTGGATTTCATTGTAACTTGGAAACTTAATATTTTTAGGCTTGTAAATCCCAGCTATCTCACTGGTTCCCCAGAATAGGTAAGTAGATGTCCAAAAAATCTATTTTGCATCTGTAAACTTTCCAGTTGTGCTTATTTTGGGTACAAAAATCAGAAAGCCTTAAGCATTTTGCTCTGTATCAAGGGCTGCAGTAAATATCATTCTCCAAAGTGGTGCACACAAGGCTGAAAAAGTGAACTCGTCATTTGCTTAAGGAGCTACCAGTTCTGAGCATCTACTCAGAGAGCTACAGTACCTGATCCACCATAATGCCGAGTGCCAGCACAGTGCAGCCAGGAAGAGTGGGGCTGAAGAGGACCTGACATCTACATGGTGTATGTTTTGGGAGCCTCTATTTTGGACTGCCTTTTGGAGTTTTCCTGATAGCAGCTGGAACAAGTCTTCTGATCCAGTTTTTTCTGGAAGCAATGTAGTTTACATGCTCTGAGGCCTCTTGGTGATGCAAATCAGTATAAATGGGGACTGTCAAGAAGAGCGCTTGAAAGAATGCCCCTCATCCACTGGGAATGTTGGTGCGGATGGACGTGCTGAATCCCTTACTCGTGGCAAAACTACACTGATGTCAGCATTGCCTGGCTTTTCCTCAGGGGAAATTATGGAAACCTGAAGCAATGTAGGCAGCCAAAACATTTTATTTGGTTTAGGTGGCCTAGCAGATTTGTATTTCTTTTAAGCTGTAGTCTTACCTATTTATGAAGCCACAAGCTTCATCTTCTCTCAGCCGTGTTTTCTTAGGAATTAACATCTTCACTTAAGGCAGAATGGGATGTAGCTAACTATACAATCATGCATGACACACAGGAACATAATTTATATGTAAATTTAATAAAGCCTGTTAAAAATTTGCCTTCTGTTTCATGTACTTGTTAATTTCCTGCGTCATGCTAAGCAACTGTAAGATGGGGACTCCTCTGTTTTAGAACATGTTACACGGATCCTATACCATGTATTTATGTACTGGCTTTTATGTAGTCTTAACCATCTGGTTTTGTTGACTTGTTAGAAGAGCAAAACGCCATCCAGACTTGGACAGAATTTACCCACCTGGCCAGAGGTTACCCAAATTTGTGTGCAGGCAAACAGGTCTCGTGTCAGCCACTAGAGGGTGAATCGTATTGTATAAGAGCCCTAAACTCTTGGCTGCTGGTGGTGCTCTACTTCAGCTCAGTAGAGAGGATCTGGAGGACAAGGCACCGTGTCCATGTTGCCTTGAAGATGCAGAGATGATACACGATTGAATTGCAAAGTTTGAGGAGACTGCGGCCATTGAGCTTTTAGCATAGGCTTCTGCAGCACTGGGTGAGTTTGTCTTCCCCCATCAGAAAGCTAGCATCAAGTGCTCCCCTTGAAGTATGTGAAGTAGTGTGCTATGGCTGTGAGGAAGGGGCTGAGCAGGTTTTGCCTGCTTCTCTGCCACACCATAGCCAGACCTTTGTCCTGTGGAAAAGTAGACTGGAAAAGCACATTGTCAGGTTTTGTTGGCATCATGGGTCTATTTTCTCAGCTCGTCAGCCTTCTTGCAAGCAAGATAGCAAAGAGCAGCAGTAATTTTGAGAATCTGATAGGATGGGAGGTTTGCAGTAGCATACAGCTGCTGTTTGCTTTGACCTCCCATTTTGACAACTCCTGATGATTCTTGTAGATTGAAGACACTTACCAGATTTCTTCTTGTCCCTTTCCTGTCAGGATGGGAAACTTGGTCCAAATTGCACCATATTCTGAGCTAGAAGCGCAAGCTCTTAATGAACGAAATGTGCTGGAGTTCATTGATCCTGGTCTATAATACCTAACAGCTGAAGGTCTGGGATTGGAATTTGAGATTATCTGAGAGGGTAAAAAGGAGTGCAACAGCTTTATTGCAGTATTACAGGACATGCCAGGTTGGCTATGGATGGGAAGGTGGCTGTTTGTTTGGAAGAACAGTAGCCCTTTTGTCACATTTTACTGGTTCAAGTGCAATAAAGGGAGTCTTAGAGACAGATTTCTTAAAGGACATAATTTTAACAAATCTGATTTTTTTATTTCCTTTTTTTTTTTTATGGCTTAGAGAACTGCTTTGTGCTGAGCTTCTGACAAAGCACGTGCTGTGTATGTGACACTTAAAGCATTTATGAGCATTCAGTAGCTGGTAACTGTGCCATGACCCAAGGATATGTTCAGCTGGTGTGATCACATCTGGCTGGGGGAGCTATGTGGATGGAGTTTCTGTCAAAGGGTTTGAAGTGAAGAACTGAAGAGAAGAATAACTCTCATGTTCTGCTGTACGTGTAGTTGAACCAGGATCCTTCTATAAAACATAGTTGTCAATATTTCAGCTTGCTTGGGGTTTTTGATCTACTATTGCTGTGAAGAAAACTTTTCAAAACTCATCTAGTTACAATAGTTCAGAAACAAATATAATAAATGGCAGTTAATCTGCTTTATGTTAGGGTAAAGCTTTATTTTTAATTGAACCCATCTTAAATGACACTTCCTTTGAAGAGTATTTTGTTTGCCACTCATTGCTGGTGGCTTTTTCTCAGGTGCAAATAAATTGTTTCTGTAAAGACAGAGAAAAGGCTTTTGGGAACTTGTTATCCAAAAAATGCAATTATTTTCTTTCATGTAAGCTTGAATAGGTCCAAGAAATACATGGCATGTCTCTGATTCACTTGATTAGCTACTGAATTCCTTCCTCCTCCCAGTAAACCTGAAAGGCGGTACTTGCTATGTGATGTTTGTCCCCTCAGCTCCTGTGCTTTCCATTTTCCAGTTGTGCCACTGGGTAGTCCCTTCCTTGAGGAAGGACTTGCCATCAGCCTAGCATCCAGAGCCTGTTTTAGCCACAGATCATTCTTTGTAAGTCAATGCAAACAGTCAGCTGCCCACAATTTTCATACATCTCTGACCTTCCCCAAACTCTTGGGATCACCTGCAGTCTGCAGCCTTTGGAGTTGTGACCCGGACAGTCTGGCACTGTTCTCCAGGCCAGCAGAGATGACCTGCATACCAAGGGTAGCTGTTATTGGGATCATTCCTTCCCCAGTGGACAGACCAGATGGAGGGACTGTGCTAGGAAATAATGTCTCCCATGCTAGAGGGTGGTRAGAACATAAGAAAAAACTGTTTTACTGTGAGAGTGGTTGAACATTGAAACAGGTTATCAGGAAAGGTTATGGAGTCCCCATCCTTGGAGATATGCAAAACCCAATTGGACATGATCCTGAGCACCCTAGTCCAGCTGCCCTTGTTTTGAGCAGGGATTTTGGGCTAGACCATCTCCAGAGTTCCCTTCCCACCTCAGCTACTCTGTGATTCTGTTCTCCCAAAGTGCCTGGCAGCTTCAGGGAAAGGCACATGGCCATGGCTAAGTGATGGGTACTGTCTCAGATGAACTGACTGCCCCTCAACTGTTTCTGTGACAGGTGAATGCACTGGTAGATAACCTAAAGACAACTGACACCAGGTCATCTTCATGCTTGACCCTTAGATGCAGTACCCAGTGCTGTTAACCCCAACTTGTCTGGCACTGTTACCATTGATTGAGTAATCAATGAAAATAGCAGGGCACAGAAGGGAAAACAATCCATTCTGTGCCACCTAGGTWGAGAGCAGGTTACCCAAGAGTGAGCTCAGCCAGAAGATCTCACAGGGAGGCAGCAAACCAAGTGGGACCTTCATTTGGTACTGAGCAGTCCTGTCTGCAGCATGCTGTGTTTTTCTGTCAGAGCGACTCAGCTCCTGAACTGTGGCTGACAGGACAGCCAGAGTTGAAACAGCTGCAGGATGGAGGTCTTGGGCTTGATTTTCATTATGTCTAATTTAGTTTATGAAGCCTTGAAGGCTAATGCAGTGTATGATAAATCGGGCAATTGCTCACAAGAATCACATTTAGGATCCTTCATGCTGCTGCAGAGCAAACTGGAACAGATGATAGCTGTGGCAGAAAGCATCTTAAAGAGCCAGACTTTGTTTGGCTTCTACCAGGCAAGTTAGCTGCCAACAAATAATATGAAATCAAATCCAAGCTAACCATTTTCTGGGGACATAGAGATGTAGGAAAAGTCTTGTTTTRAGTGTGTTGTCTTCTGCAGAGCTCTGTGTTAGTGTTCCCAGTAAGTCTTTCTAGCACTTCTGATGTGTGAAACAATGCTGCTGTTCTTTTGTTTAATTTGAGCTGTGCTTGTACAGGATTTATTTTTATCTTAATGTGCCTTATTTCTTTGTAGGCCTAGTCCAATTCATATAAAGATCTCCTGTCTCTTTGGAAATGCTGTGTATCTTGACTGGGAGCAGAGRATTTGTGCAGTGGATGTAGAGAACGGCTTGTTAGCCGGATTGCTAGGCAACACCTGGAAGAAAATGCAGGCTGGCCTGTTTCACTCTACCAAGCAGCAGCTCTGGCTGAGCAGCTGCAGAGGACAGGTACGTGTACTACCTTTTTGCCTCGAATGGGGCGACGGGCTATGAATTCTTTTTTAATGACTGGCAGTGGGGGACTTCTGTTGTCCAAGGGCGTTGTCAGTATTCTGGGCTGGCCTATCTGGCTGCAACTGAGACGGGTGTAGCAGTTTCTGTTATAAGGGCCTGGAAAGAGGGACTATTTGGAAACCAACCAGGGCAGGATGTAGCATACTTCAGAGCTTGAGGCCATTGCTATAGCATCTGAGAGCCTCCACAGGTTCAGTATCTCAAAGCTGCATAGGCATGTAATAAAATCTGGCCCCGAGTGACTTTTCAAGGCTCAAGATAAAGGACCTGGCTTCTCTCCCAGCCCTGACATTGGCTCTGGAGAATCATTCCATCCTTTTAGTGGATTTTCTGGTTTTGGTTTTCTACTTATCAGTTATTAAAAGCCATGGCTGGGCATTTCATGTGGTAAAGGAAAGCATGGGATAATAAACTGGTGACCTTTTTTTGTCAAAACAGTAAAGTTGTGTAGCGTGCCCACAGCTGAAGTTAAAAAGTATAAAGAAATGCAGCTTGTTTAGAGCTTCCCCTGAATTTTGAAGGCCAAATGCAAGATGCCTTTGTATTTTTCAGGAGGGGGAGGCTTGAAGCCATAACTGAGCTGTCAAGGTGTGCTGATGCAAAATGAGCGGACTTGTCCTAGGGAAGGATTTCATGGCAGTGTACCAGTTTGGTCTTATCAGATGCTCACAGAATCACAGAATAATTTAGATTGGGAGGGATGTACAGAGGTCATCTTGTTGAACCCCCTGCTCAAAGTAGGTCTAATTAGTTCAGGTTGCTTAAGGCCATGCTGTTTAACAGCGCTTCTGTCAGTTCTGTTAAATACCACTGGCAAGAACACTCACTTCTCAGTTTAAAAGTAATGACTGTCCACTGTCTTTGGTCTAAAATTCATGGCCCGGGTTAAGTAACTGGTAGACAATTACGTAAAACATCTTTGCTGGTAAATTCCGAAGATGTTATTGCTATGGGGCTGACCAATGGTCTTCTCTAAAGGCGTTCTTCGTCTCTACAGCCAGAGAGCCTATGTAAGTATGCAAGCATAAACCAAGGTAGCCTATTATTACCATTCTTAGGCAAGCAGTCTGTCTGACAGGCTGGGCTGACTTTGCAGGGTTAAACGGAGAGAATGGTCATTACATCTTTTTACACTTTCATTCACAAAATCCTGTGTACCCACATTCTCGGATTTCCACCCCACGCTTTGATAGCTAGTTTCCGTACTGCTTCCCTAGTATTAACCAGAAAGGTTAGTAACTGCCTTAGCTTACTGAATAACCCCATAATACCAAGCACTTTGCAACTTGCTAATTTATTGTGAGGAAAATTGTTCCTTAATGATTGTCTTTACTTGGCCTGTCTGTACCATTGTTCCTGGGGGACAGGTATGTGTAAATTGATTTTGCATAATCTGACACAGGCAAGTCTATTTCCTTATTTTCCACTGTTTTCCAGGACAGTGCATTTTAATGGTTAATTAATTTGAAAACAAAAGCGACCTACTTCAATTTTTATTAGGCAGATGGCAAAAAATTCTTGATTGTAAGGAAATAAAATCATGTTTTTTGGAATATCTGTGTTGTTCATGCTCTGGAGTAACAACAGGAAGGTCTGTCCTAGCATGCTCTGAAAGTTACCAGAAGTTCATTCATCTGTTGTCCAAGACCCTTCCTCTAGCACTACCTCCTGAGACCCTTTGCAACCTGGTATTCTTCTAATGAATGCTTTTCATCTCCATGAAATCTTGTTGCAGAGTCCAAGATCTCAGGTAACTTTAGTCTCAAACTCTAGCTGTTTGCTAAAACCTACTTCTGCTGGAATATGTTTTTTACCTGACCCAGGGTGGGTAGAGCTAGCCTTTGAACTCCTGGGCACATCAGGGAAAATTCTGTGCATCTTAGACGGTAAACACTTCAAGGGCCACCTTTTCCCAGTGTGCTTGGCCTGGGTACTCAGGGCACCTGATTAATTTCTTCGTTAGTATTTAGAGACTACTAATGTTAGTAACCCACTAACAATGCTGCTAACTTATCTCTGTGAGCAGACCACTATGCACAGCCTCAGCCTGACCATTCTGGGCAGAAATTGCTATGTGCTTCTTTGTGTTACATCCCAAATTTAATTAAGCTTTTTCTATTCTAGGAATGTATTTTGTAAGGATGATAGGTTTTGTGATCACAATATTAAAAAAGAAAAAAAACATTAACCCAAGGAATTCTAAGGTATTTTCTTGACTCCTGGATTGAATTGGATTGTAATCAATCTCCAGCACTCCATTGAGTGCCGGCGTTCCTGTGGGGGTGTGTGTGTTTCTGGGTGGAGCAGGGATTTCCTTTGTGCACAAAATTTTTTGAGTTTTACTAGTCTTGAAAAAGAAAATAACAGGGCTGGGGGGTGGGGAAGGGGAAGGGAGTGCCCAGGGAGGATATTAGTACTTGACGGGTAACTGTATATTCAGTCAGTAAAGCCCCATGTAAGGTAGGTAACTGCAACAATGCCCTTTCTACAGGGAGCTAGGAGAAGCCAAAAAAAGCAATTGATTTGATCAAAGCAAAGGAAGAAATCGGTGTTAGAGAAATAGGAGATGCCGTGCAACAGTGCTCAGCTTTTCCCGCTGTCCTAAAAATGGGCTGTCCAGATACTTGCTTCTATAATTGCATTGAAGTGCCTGTGAATGGGCATCTTTGGGGAAAGATGGAAAAGGACTTGGTATGATTAGGTGAAATTTTCCTCTTGCTGTTTTGTTTGGTTTTTTGTTTGTTTGGTTTTTTACCCTCTGAGGGTGTTTCTGGAAGGTAGTAAGTGTTTCACCCACTGAGGTGTTTTCTGGAAGGTAATAAGTGTTCCCATAAAAATGACTGTGAAATCTTGAGACCGCATTGGAACACCAAATGCTTCAAACTTTTTGGTACAAATCCAAGCGCATCAAAGGCTAGAAACCAGAAGTTTGGTTTCTGGTAATTTTCCTTTCTTGGTTTGGGATTTTAGATGCAAGTGCAGAATTTCTCACTAGAGAATATCCATTTTTCCCCTTTCCAGCTGGCTCTGAAGAATCATGTTTGTGCTGGGAGAAGGGAATTCCAAGGAGATTGGTGGCCCTTTTCACAGAGTAAGCATTTTCCACAGGCGGGGTTATGCCAACCATTAAATGACTAACATGTAATTAGGAGGCTGGATACTTATAGTTGTCATGTCCCTGATGCCAAGGGAGTCCAGGACAGCTGTGGAGGAGTGAGCACCAAGGGAGATCAGGCTTGGCTGACCAAGCCATTTATGTCTGTATTTGTTTTTGTGTTCAGCCTTTGTGTTGGCTATCTCAGGAGGCAAGTGACTTAGCTTTGTGGACAGTGTGGGTTTTACAGTGAGTGTATGGTAGAAGGTGCTGCCACTCAGGAGGCGGCCTGCTGTAGGGATACAACTTGGACAGAAAGGGAGTGCTAGAAAAGGGAAATCTCACACACTTCCTGTTCTGCTGTGGTGAAGAACAAGTCTTCTTGCCTGGGCCARTTTATCTGCTCTGTCCATCTCTGCCTGGGGAGCTCTTTGATGCAGAGCTGATCTGAAGGTTACAGTCTCCTTATCAACTCCATGCTTACCTCTGTTTGTTTTTATTCTGAAGTTCGCTCCCTCGTTTTGCAATAACCCACAGGGTGCTGGGTGTTGCGCCAGCCGTGCCTCAATGAAGGATCTTCATTCAACAGCTTTCCCTTCCCGTCACACCAGTCAATGTGACTCCTGCGTTTTCCAGCAGCATTCGCTACACAGTCCAGACTTTAGTCAAGCCTTGGTTGGCGGTCAGAAAGGCTACCAGACCTACCGGGACCTACCATGGGATCTTCAAAAGTAGGTGGCGTGTTTTAACGCGGCAAGTCTGACTTGGAGGTGTAATAGTGGTAGAGGATACTGTCTATGGGACAGCTTTAGGACTTCAAGGACATATATAGATCCAGAAAATAAATCTGTTTGTACTCTTGCCTGACCTTGGACCATTGCTCTATCTCTGCCCCTTTCATCCTTTTAGATCTAGGGTACATCATGGATCCATCTGAAATGTGCAGCCTGAAAAGGGGTGATAGATGGAGGGAAAGCTAAACAGTAAGTTGCAGGCTGAAAGGGAGGTTTTAGGAGTTGTGGTCTGGATGAAAAGAATAACATATGGCTGGAGTGAGAAATGCAGAGGGAAATCCTTCCCTAGCATGGCCAGGAGCAAAAGATTTGCTTTCTGTTTAGAAAGATGATATGATGGCTTAGGTTGACACTTACCTTTCCTCCCTGTGATTGTCTTATCCTGCCCCCAGCAGGCTTTTATTGCAGCAGTGCAGAATCCAGGAAGCTCTTTTCTGTCAAAATCAAATGTTAATAACATGATTTTGGGAAACCGTGGGTTTTGGTCAGGTCTAGTTGCAACATTATTTCCCCCAGACCCTGCAAAAGGTCCCAGTTAAATCAGCGACGGCAGCACAACTACATAAGGAGAACACTATAGGTGTTCATCATTCCAGTTTTGACCCTGATACTTTTAAGGAAGAAGCCATGATTTCCAGGGAGTAATGACAAGGTGCTTTGTGTCTGAAAGTATTTTGTGCAGTCAGAGATGCTGGATATCCTTAGTTTTGTTTTACTGTAACAATATTTAAGACAGTGCTGGAAAGTTCAGAGTATTTTTACAAAAATAAGTCTCCCAGCTGCGACACACTACTGTGCTCTCTTGGGTCAGAGCAGGGATCTGGTCATAAATGTACAGCGAGCCTCCTGGAATTTGTTGTTTCTGTTTTACGCTCTGGCTCCTGGATTCATGTGGCAATAGGAGATGCTCAGTCTCCCTTGTGTTTGTTTTTTGTTGTTGCTTCAGTGATTGATGAAGCTTAAAAGTATGACCTCAGAAACAAAATCCAAAAGAATCTGAATTTTTTTTTTTTAACACTCTAATGATTTGGCTGGATGGCTGAATTTTTGTGTGTGATTGCTAAAGACTACAATATTAGTCTCCTCTCTGGCATTGCTTTGGGCAAATGGCTGTGGATGGTTGCAAGATACTACGTATTTTTTCCCATCCTCAGTATTTTTAAAAATCGGGTTTTTTAATAATTTCTGGACATGCCGAAATAGAAACATTGTTTCTGGATTGACAAAACTTATTCTTTATGCCCACTTAAGTGTTTTTCTCATTTTGTGAGGACAATATTATTTTAGTCAATACAGTGTTGACTTTGCCAGGAGAAGACTGAGTTCAGCTTTTGGTTCTGTGCTCCTTAGTAGTACCCTGCTCAATAGCCAAAGATCCTCTGCCCTGTTTAATATCCACACCTTAAAAGCTATGCTGCTCTAACTGTCAGGTGAGGAAGAAATCCCCATCAGTTGTGAATACCAGTTTGTGTGTGTTACATAAAGAGGGAAAACTAAGTGAGAGTTCTCTACCTAGCAGAATTGAAAAGCCATTTCTTTTTCTAGTTAGATGTAAATCTAGTTGCCATGTCATTATTGATATCAACAGTGGTGTAAATAATTTTAATAACAGTGTGCTAGAGGGTAGTTAAACGACATCTGAGTCCAGTTTGGTTGCCTCCTAGTTAGGAAAGGATTTAGTTGTTTAAATAGTTGTTTAGATTATTATAAAATCTAAAGTACGTTAGGGGAAATCTGTGTTGGATAATTAAATGTTTACACATTTTGGAAGGGATGGAGACTGCCTGGTCTTAATCAAAGACCCTGTGTAGCCTGTTAAATGTCCAGAGTTCTTTGCTGAGCATGGAGCTGTAAGCTGTTTGAGCTCATCATGCTGTGCCTTACTCTCTTTTAAGAATGGTGCTTCAGTATTAACTTTATCCAGTTCCAAAATGCCTCTTTTCACAACATTTCAAGCTAAGTTGGAACACGTGCTCCATAAAATCCTTCAGGAAGCAAAGCTGCTAAGGAAAACTGGGTGGAGTAGACAGCCTTGCTGGTCTTATCCCTCCTCTGTTGTGCTGTGTCCTGCAGTCTGGGGAGCAAATGCAGTGTCCTACCTGCAACTTCCTTGTGAAGGTCTTGTGCCCTGGCAGGGTGAGGTACAGAGTTGCTGGTGTTGTATATGGTAGTCTAAAAGTGAATATGTAGGTGGAAATGCAGTGCCACTTGCACCAATTTGTCATGCAATAGGTGGGCAAAATGAGTGTAAATTACAGACTGCTGAGGTGTAGCAGGAAATGGATACCAGCCCTGGTGCAAGGACGCTCACGTCCCATTGGCATTAGTGGGAGTTAACCTTGATTATTGCAGGAGGCACACGGTACCAAACAGAAACCTATTCTGCTCAGTTTGCCCCAGAGTATTCCTGATTCCAGGAAACCCTAGTGAAATACTTTTGATTCTGGTACACACCACACCTGATTCGACTCGTATGGAATTGGTACCATTTGTGTTTCCTTGACACGTTCACTCAGTTTCTGATCATTTTAGACAGGAAAACCAGAATAAGAAAGGACCTCCTCTGAGCCTTAAAATCTAGTCATCTTCATTAACTGAGCAAGCCCCAGTGTAAACCCAGCAGCTTTTCTGGCCTCTGTTGTTCCTGCTAGAGGGTGTTGCAGAAGTGCCTCACTTCATTAATGTTTTTCACAGACAGTTTTATGATTGGGCATTTTGGGTCAGCATAAGCTTTTAAAATCAAGTCATTCTGCTTCCTTCACATACTCCTTCCATGTCTGTATTTCTCGTTACACAGAGATCTTCATTCTGAATGAAGTCAAACTAACACAAAGCTTGGGATGGCTTAATTTGACATGCTTCTGATACAAGGCAATCTGTCCTCAGACCACATGAAGTTTTCAGATTTGGTGATAACGGGGACAGATTTCATACAGAACTGAACATGGGAATTGTCCAGTTTCTGTGCCACTGGAGAATTGCCTGGGGTTTCAGAGTCTCAGCTGAACCTCTTGTCTAAGGAGCCTTCTCTAATTTCAGCAGCATTTCTCCCATGAAAAAATTTGTCCATCTCTGTTCAGTGAAAATACATTGCTAGGTTACAGCATCTCACTGTTTATCTACCCAGCCTAGCAATTGTTTATTATATATAAAGTATAAAATATGGAAAAACTTATTATTCAGCCAGAAATGTAAGCTTCCAAACTACAGGAAAAGCTGGATACTTTGGGTCGTATTCTCAGTGGATATAAGCTGTCACAGATGCACACAAACTATCATGAAGGCAGAAGGGCTGGTCTGTTTATCAGACTTGCAGAACTCTTCAGGACTGATGTAAGTATAGTTGTTCTACAGTGACATTTCGTATACCAGTAAACAGATTAAAACACCATCACTGTCCTATTATGTGTGTATTTATATATTACAATTATTGCTAAGGCTGATACAGTGTTTTTTATCAATTTTTTTTTTCTCAAAGCACGTTAGTAAGAGAGAAGTACCGCACATATTCTAAAACCGTGGAGAAAATTTGTCTGTCTAAGCATGCCTCTCTTATAGGACTGAAAACAAAGGACATTTAATAGCCCACAAGAGATCATCTCTAGGTGACTGTTTTGGGTTTGGCTGTTAGGCTGTCCTGTCAGCACCTTTCTTGAGCAGACACTGTCAGTGCGTGCATGCCAAAGCAGAGCCTGTGTTCTCTTTCATGGTGCATGCTGACTTAGCTAGACACTGTCTCTGATATGAAGCTCACTGCAGGTAATGGAGGGGTTCCCACAGGTGTCAGAGCGTGCTTTCTGCCCTGGTGAGGAACACCTTTGAGGCTTTTCCTCTGAAGCAGGTGGTTTGACTTGTAGAAGGCAGTTTTAATTCTGTTTTTTTGCAAGAAGTGAATCTAAATTCCAGTAGGTAGAAGACACTCATTTCTTTTGTAAACTAGCAGTTTCAGGCTGCAGTGAGGCAAGTGCATGCATGATTTATTTAATGTGATGTTTATGATGTTTATTGAATGGCACCCTTAAAAAAAAAAAACAAAACCAAAAACAAACAACCCCCCCCCAAAAAACCCTAAAAAACCCAAAAAAAAAGACCAAGTTAGGATATTAGGTAAGACTTGTAATTTTTTCTTTACGACTGACTTTTTTTCCCCGATACCCCTCTGTTACTAAAGTCAACAGACATAATTAGCTGTGTCCTTCTTATGTCTGCCTTGTAAAATGCATAAGGGGAGGGATCCTTCTGGCTCTGTGTTTATTGGTGTGAGCTCCTTGTTGAGGAAAGGGTTCCTGGGGGCTTCTTTGTGCTCATGATAGATGGGAACCCAAGTACAGAATGCAGGGCTCCAAATCACCTACACCACTCAGGAAAGGTCTCAGTGGGTATTTCTAGGAAGATGCCAGCTGAATGCCAGTTGAAAAAGCCAAGACAGTGTTAGGAATTATTAGGAAACAAAGAGAGGACAACCAAGTAAAATTGTTTTGTCAGTGTAGGCAATTTTATATCAGTTTTTGTTGTTTCTCTTTGCCAGCAAATATTTCACTCCTTCCTAATCGGACAAATCTTAATCTGGGACTTGGCAGTCTTTTGCTGAGAGATGAAATCCAGTCCCTGATTGCAGTGTATTTAAAATTACTGCATGGGCATGGTTGTCTGGGAAAGAGCAGAGTCTCTGGGGTAGAGGGGAGGACCACATAGGCTGCAGGCAGAAGGGACCCCGACAGARAGCCCGCTGAGGTCAGTGGGAGGCTTTCAGCTGGTATTAGGTTCAGGCTTAAAATCTCTATTTCTACTCTGGAGGATTTCAGTGACCTCAGCTGGAGTGTTTTTAATCCTGCTGTGCATTTCTGGGTTATGCTCCCTGTTCCCTCTCTGAGCAGATAGTTCCTAAGGAGTTAGCAGGGACTGCTTGACTCTTGATCTGAGAAAATAAATTCCCACTGTTGAACTTTTATCAGCTCTCCGCAGAGTATTCAAGCTCTGATGGGTCATCATGTGGATCGAAGCTGTTTCAGTTCTGAGATAGTTGCTTCTCTTGTGTGTATTGAATCCCTGTAAGTACTATCCAACTTTACACAATGGGACATGTTGTCAGATGAAATAATTGATCTTTGAGGAATGAACCTCAGGAGACAGAGCAAAGCAGCAATAAAGCTCAAAGTTAATGGGAATGGAAAAGTATCAGCCCAGCAATCTTTGTGCTTTTGTCTCACAGATATCTTTGAAAACCTGGATTTGAAATCCTCCTTGTGTGCTCAGTCTGCACTTCTATTCAAATGGGGAAGTATCCAGATGGTACAGCCTAACCAAGGACATTTTACTCAAAAATACCTTTTGTTTTTAAAACCAATTTTTGTTTTTAAAACAAATTAGGAGTGGAGAGTAAACCTTAACAGTTGTTTCATGTTGTTTTTTAAAAGGAAGGGGGAAAGTTTATTGAGGAAAAAAAGGAAGAAAAAAAGACATCCCAAGTCCCAAAACAGCCCCCTCCCTCTAAGTGATTTTCTAAGATGTATTTATCAAACAGCTTCTTGTCTGAGGAAATTCAGTTTAGAAGCTGATGCTGAGTCCCCTCTGCACCTCTTTGAAATGATGCTTTCAAACAGGTTTCATGAATTAAGTGAAAGTCATGTGAGTGAGTAAAATTACGTGTGTGAGTAAAATTACGTGTGTGAGTAACTGTTGTGGACTGGGGTTTCTGTTTGCTAAATGATAACATGGAACTTGGAAGAAATAAAGAATAAGAGTTATAAAAAATGTTACAGTATGTACAAAAGAATGCTGGAAAAGTTTCAAATTATCTAGTACTCGATATTTAACTGTGTCCCAGCCATGTTACTTCTGGTCTGAAACCGCTCTTTCACTGATATGATAGGCAGTAATTTCTTCACGCTCACCTGCTGTGGTGTGGAGGTGGCCAGCCTTTCAAACGGGCTTCTCAAACCCAGCATTTTGGTTTGGGGCTATGCCAGGATCATTATAGCTGAAAGACATTCTGAGTGTTTTTCCTTCCATGCAGCTTAATCAAGACAACTGCTTTTTAAATGAGAGTATCTACAAGAATGAATGTGAGTAGGTTGTGTCAAGTTAAATGTGGGGTTTTTTTTGTTTTGTGGGCTTTTCTTGTAACTTAGTCTCACTTCAAACATAGTAGAAACATTTGCAAAGCATATAAGCCATGCAAAGGACTACTAGCTGGAGTGGTGGGAAAAAAAACCCAACAAACCCACATGACAAATTAAAGCTGAACTCGCCACTGACTTTATGGTTTCACCTAAGAGCTACTATTTAGAAATATTCTTCTTAATGAGATAGAGTCCTGACTATTTATACCTGCATATCTTTCATTTCTCCAGTTAAACTTTTAAGGCAACTTCCTTAGTAGTCTCAGAAATAACTTTGGAGCTGCTCATCTCCAAACTCTTAACAGGACTGTTTGATTTCTGTCGTGTCGTGTCCCCCCCCCCCCCGGATTCACAGATGTATTTTGAAGCAAACCAGATGAGATGAGAGGTTAATTAATAGCTGTTTTAGAGGATAGCAGGAGTGAAGGAAACACTAGCGAGGAGATCCAGGACAAGTCAGAACAGGTATGAGTGACAATGAATATTCCCATTTTCACTCAATCAAATGTCACGATATTTAGCCCGAGTCAGTTGTTTTCCAAGCCAAAGTAATAAGGCTGTAATTGTAAGGCTGTACGGTGAAATTAGAATGAAATATCAGAACCTGCTTCGATATATATGTACACGGCACTGTGTGATTGCCGTCTCATTCCTGCACGCAGCTGCAGTGGTCGCTTGCAGTTATTTTCAACTTATTTTAATGTATTTAAACTTATGGCTCATGAGGTATGTGTTCCGGAAGTGAGCTACAGGTACTTTGTTATGAATGTGGGAACTCACTGGGATGCCTCATACCCTCAGGAGAGGATCCCTGCAGCGTGCTTTCCTGGGGGGAGGCTGTACCTTAACCTGAAGGTGTGCCTGTTTGCATGAGTAAGGTAGCTGGCTCTAGAATGAAGGACTCTCTGCCAAAAATTGTGGCTTCCTGTTCTGTATTTTGTAATGGCTGATAACATAACAGAAAAATGGCTTAAAGGATCTTCAGATGTCTTTGAGTTTATAGCCAAAGGCAGAGTTTGCTGTAAGTAAGCTTTTTCCAGGCAGTTTTTTGTCTAACTATAATACTGACCTACTGACTGTTGACTTTCCTTGAGTTAATTTGGATTAGCACCTGTGTAATTAAGAGCATGGCAGACAGAAGTATCTGGCGAGGCTTCCTACCTATGTTCCCTGGTCTGCTCACATGTCCTTGCCGTTTCCTGTCATTCCATCACTTCAGCAAATACTGCTTAAAGCAGTGCTTGCCTTTTGCTGTTAGATTTAGTCTGAGTAAAACAGGAAGCATAGGCTGGCCCTCTGAGATCTCTGTCTCTTTTTTTGTCCAGCCATGCTTTGCAGGCTGAAATGCACTGAGCAGCTTGGATAATGTATAGATATGTACTATACAAAGCATGAGACGCTTTTTACCAATTTTATTGCATAAAGCAGTTTTGGGAGCAAAGGTGCCAGTGTGTCTGTGATAACTGACTTGTTTAACCAACTAAAAGCTGCCTACGTTGCTGTATGAAAGTTCACCTAGCTGAAAAATAAGTTTTATTCTTGCAAATTTCCAGTCGGGGGTCACATAAGAAAGTGCTTAGTGGGACTCCTATTTAATTTGGCCCTAATGATAAAAAAAAAACCAACAACCAAACCCTCACACCCTGTTTGTGTTCCATGACTTCTAGCATATCCCAACATCTCTTTCAAAATAGTCTTGAGTCATGGTTTCATTTTCAAGGGTGTTGGGTGAGAAGTCAATTAATACTGCTGGGAAGAATCAGCTGATGTTGAGGGAGAAAACTTTAGCTTCATTTTTGGGGGGTTTTAAATAGAAAAGGATCTCTTATTAATCTTCTCCCTTTGTTCTTCTTATTTTCCCCCAGAATTCATCAGCCAGCCATCAAAATAAGACATCTTGAGCCCTGGAAAATTGCTCTAATTGTTATTGGAACAGCAGTGGCAGCAGCTATCATCATTGGTCTCCTAGTTTATTTTCTGGCATATGGTAAGTTTTACATAACATGTCACTGTTCCTATGTTTTGTGCATTTCCTTTGTACTTGTTGTGCCACACAATGCTGGGAGTTTGCTTTTCATCAGTCTGTCTAAAGCTCATTTGGGGAAAAACCACCAGCTTCTCTAGAGCTCTCTTTCCTTCCTCATTTAGCATCTTCGCAGATTTCTTAGGAACATTTCCTGCTGTGCAGGGTGGTTTAGGGCTGTGGTTTCTGTTGGCTTTCACTTGCTTTCACTCCTTTCACATCTTCCTCGTGATCTACTTCTGTGATGAGGTCAACACACAAGTCTTCTGGTCTCCCTTACGTGAGTGACAGAGCCTTCTGCTTGTCCCTGCCTGTGGTGTTTCTCTGTTCCCTTGCCCTGATCACCAGCAGCTACCTGCCAGGGCTTGGCGTTGAGTGGGCATACAGGCCAGGAAGGAAGGTAGCTGACCAGCAAGATGCAGCTTGTGATCCTGTGTGAGCCCAAAGTGCTGTTGGTTGGCCACAAATGTAACTGTTGGGGAGACTGGGCTTTTTTGTCACTACTTGGCTTAGATCACCTAACTCAACTGAGTTCTCGCTCCTGGGCTCCTAGCTTTTGGAAGCTGTATTTGAATGGGTTGGATACAGGTGAAGGCTAATCCACTCCCTAGATGTCTGGATATCAGTCAGCCCCAGGTGTTTCTCTAAAGTTCATTTGTCTTGGTGCTTTGAGTATTGCCTGTTCCTCTTCTTTCCCTTGCAGATCAGAAGCTGTTCTATTACAGTGGCAATGTAAAAATCATCAACATCCGGTACAATAATGAATTGTCCAGACAGTCCTCGGGAAGGTTTAGAGACCTGAGTGAGAGAGTTGAGAGACTGGTAAGTTTGGACCGTTGTGCCTTTCCGTTATTAAGGACTGTGTGATAATACAAGAGTCATTAATGTGAACAGCACACTCTTAGCCCACAGGTGTCTGAGTACCCTGAGCCCCCATGGTTAGCAAACCCGGGAAATGGATAGCATGAGAGATAGCAGATCATACCTGGCAGACCAGGCACTTGCCAGTCTGCTTGTTCTAGCATGTCATCTCTCTTTGTCCCTGCAGTGGTGAAGTAGACATTGACATCATGGCTTCCCCCTATATCACTAATCATTTGTGTGTGTCTTCTCTTTCCCTGCCCTGAGCCTGGCTTTGTGATTTATGCCCCACTGTCTCTAAGGAAAGCATGCTTTTACACCCTTTCCTTTACGGGGTGGGGAACTCTACCTATCAGGCTGTTGCTGTGTGTTGAGAAAACAAGCCCTTTTCCTGTGCCTTTGGTATGTTTTGTTGGGAAACCCTCCTACAAATAGCAGAGGCTGCTGAGCGGCTCTCAGTCATACAGTAGCTATGGAAATAAATAGATACATTGCAATTTCCTTTCTTGTTTTCTCTTTGAGACACTTCCCCACAGATGATAATTACAGAGTTCAGCTCTTTACAGCAATAAGCATGTGATTTGTGCTTGTATCTTTTTGTGTTTCATTCATCAGAGTCTGATGCGTATCTCTTACCTCCTGTTTAGCAACCTTGCACAGATACTCAGTTAATAGGACAATCAATGCTTTGCTCCCCACTGTCATTTAATTTAGGGCCATGCTACTTGTCCACAACAAAATGTGAGCTGTGGTGAACATTGTTCTGGAGAAGTAGGGTGCTCTATAGGGATTTGGCAGTGCTAGCATCTCTTCCTGGCTCCACTGCTGAGGGCCTCAGAGATCTTAGTCAAGTTGTCCTCTTTTCTGTACTTGCTTCCTTTCTGCCCTCTTTGCCTACTGGGGACCGTACCATATTTCTCAAGATCTGCTCCTGGTGCATATCTGTATGTATAGAGTCTTACATAAGCTGCAATTACTTAGGTGCTACCACTTTACAACTATTACCTAATAATTGCAGGCTTTTAACCTTGTGATATAGGACCTTGAAGAGGGAATGTTCTCCCTGACCAAGAAGACATTGTATATTGCTGAGGCGGGAGGAAGGCAAGGGCTGGGGAGAAGTCTGAGGAATAACACTTCATTGAGTAAAGTTGTATCCCTTTCTCCCACTCCATTACCTCTTCATTTTTTAAAAATGTGGCTCCTTTGGCAAAGAAACACTTATTTTAGCTAAGAAGTTCTTTCAGACAGTGTCCAATGCAGTCAGATTTCCTCTGAACGTGGCTGTTAATTTAGATGCTTGAATGGAAGCTAATGCTTTAAAAACCCTGTCTCCTGTATGGGTGTTGAGCACTTCTGACAGTAGTGACAGTAAATACCAGTGCTGGTTGAGCAGTGAAAACCATTATTTCAGAGCATGTTAATTGTACCTGATAAGTAACACCATAACAAACATACAGAGAACTGTGGTGCCTTTCCTTCATTCCTGTGACTTTTCTTAAGAGCTGTCTTTAATTCAGCCATTAACTTCTACCTCCCTCTCTCAAATTTGGTGAGTTCTTTGCTGTAATTTTAGGTCAGCTGATATAAATGGTCCCTGCCATAAACTTTGACTTTCTGTGGTTTTAGCTCCAGGTGTTCCATCTAACAAGGATGTATGAGATTGAGAATTGTCCATAAGCTTATTTAAAGTGACTCCATACACTAATGAGTAACAGTATGTTCCTCGTAAGTCTGATTCTCTACAAGCAAAACTCAGCTTGTGGTGATAAAAATCAAAGCAATCTTTCCAGAGACAGAAATATCCTCTTGACTTCTTGACAGACAGCTGTCTCAGAACGTCTGCATTTTTATTTTCAGGGTTTTCACACCATCTCTTTAATAGAGGAGGAGAGAGTTGAGGTTTTTTTACCACATTTCCTGATTTTGGATTTACCAAAATCCTTTGCAGTCTTTCCCCAACTGGTGTCAGGGTTTTGGATGTCCAAGCCTTCCCATTGTCATAGTAGTAACGATACCTTAAGCTCATGTTGTGAAACAGTGAGTCAATGCAGATAAATGCAATGTCTTTCACAATACTTGGTGCAAAGTGAACAAAAGTGAATCATCTCTGATAATCAGAAGCATTCAAATTACCTGAGTTAGTGCAACTCCCTGCCAAGTGCTCCCTTCTCTGATCCCTCCCTGATGAAGTCTCCTTCRTTTGTCCCCAGAACAACCCTGAATGGAGCTCTTTTCAGAGTTGGTGTTTCACCAGGAAAAATGTTTTTGCTCCCATAGAGAAGTGACCCCATACCTTCCTTGGGACTGGCAGTCCTGATGTTTGCTTTGGTTTCCAGAGTTGAGTAGTAACACCCTTTGTGTGAACGACATTCCCRACTCTCTTATCTCATTGAAGGTGGGAGGGAATGCAGCGAGATCATGCCAGAGAGCTGATGAAGCTGGTGCACCAGTCAACATCTCAGGGCTGACTGGAAAGTCTGGAAAATGTCTTGTGGGGTGGAGCTGAGGGGACTGAGGAACAGATGATGAAAGGTCTTTGCTCCTTGCCTGGCTTCCTGCAAGTGGCTGTGAAGGTTCCCTTTGTGCTCTCTTGAAAAAGCAAACCTGACTGAATGCCACTGTGGAAAGAGATGTTCCAGCTCACCAGAGCCTCCTCATTTTTCTAGCTGGACCAGTTGTTCTTCCCTTGCCAAGCTGAAATGCACTGTGCCAGACCGTCCCCTCTTGCACTGGATAAAAAGGGCACAATCACAGCCTTAATGGCTCCTTCCCCAAGGAGCCTCTATTTTATAGTGGGTTCACTTAATGCTTGGCTGATCTGCACAACTTTTACCCACTGGTTTTCTCCAACTCCTGCACCAGACTTGGATTTTCTTCTCCCACAAAATGTATTAATTCTTTCGAGTTTCCCAAGAATGCCTTGGAGGCCCTAACTACCCTCTTACTAACAGCATCCTGGGGGAGATTTCCAAGGCCCTGCTCTAAGCTTTGCTTCTTCAGCCCCTCTGGCACCCCAAAGTGGAGGGAGCTGAGACAGCCAGCTCTAGATACACCTGGGTGACTGGGATGATCCCAGTTGCCTACTCTGGGCAGCAGCACTAACTGCCCTGCGTGCAGGGAGGAGGGTGCAGGGGCTTTGTGTCCAGTGTGGAAAGTCATCTTTGACCCCAAGGGAAGGAGGTGTGCATTCAGGAGAGCTTGAAATGAGTACCTCATGAAGCCCATCTTAATGAGAATTGTCTCAGCTGAAGGCTGGCAAGTGTCTAGCTGTGAGAGAATAGTGGATACCAAGCAGCCACAGCATGTGACCCCTTCAGTACATGGCTGGTTGCACAATAGAAATGGACACCAGCCTTTACCCTGCCCACCAGTGACTTGCAAATGTACCTGTCTGCGCTTTTTACCACTACAATAACTTTCTGATACTTTCTCCTAGATGTTGTGGGCTTTCCCCTCTTCGAGGACAGCTTATGCCACCCTTCTCCTTTCCCAGGCACCTAGTATCTCCCTGTCTCCTTCTCCTCTGGCCAGAGCTGTTCCCAGCCCTGCTGTCGGGCTGCTTCTCCCTGTCCTAGTTCATGTATCTTTGTGGACTCTTGCATTAGACACTGTACCCTCCCCTGCTTCTGGGACTATGCCCTCTCCATTATCCCCTGCTCTCTCCTGCTCCCATGTGATGGTAAGCCAGGCCATGGGTTGGGTGGATGGATGCTCCTCAGGTATGAGTGTAGTGTGGCTCCCTCCTTGGCTAATTGGGTGGCTGGGGGAGAGGCTAGATGTTTGTTTTCTCTCTGTGAGTGCCTCAAACCACGGGACGGACTGGCATGGATTTCCCCTGTTGTCTCATCATCCTCAAGGCACCTGGGCTCTCCCCTGTCCTTCCACCATCTGAAACCAACACAGAACTAACTGGCTGGATCTGGGCAGAGTGGTTGGGGATTGTATTAAGAGGATACCTGGGTACTTCCCCTGGGAAACTACTGCCTATCCCAATATTTCTATTGAAGTAATGGAATTTCAAGTAATTCATGCCTCAGAGCTCAGTGTTGTGTGTCAGGACATCTCTTTTAGAAAGAGACATCTTGCTTCAGTGACTTCAAGTGGTAAGAGAATCTTCTGTGTCCCTAAGTACACATGTTGGGGAAAGTTTTTAATGAATACAGCTGTTGAAGTTTATCCTGTCTGACAGAATTGAATTAGTGTAGGTTTAATTTAGAAATAGTGTCTCTACTAGGTATTGCAGAGGCACTTGCGATACCACAGGAAAATGCTGCAGAATAGTTCCGATGACTCTGCCTGTTCTTGGTCAGTTTAAGGACTCACTGATGAGTCCCTGTACTGGAGCTGGTAAGGAAGGAGGCAGTTTTCTCCCTTGGGAGATGATGATTTTAGAGGTTGTTAACACATTTCTCTCACTACGAGGAGGGAGAAGCAGAGGGGCAGGCAGGTGCCATGCACCTCCCTCCCCACACACACACCTCCTGTTCTTTGTGCTGCTAAGGTAAGTGAGGATCCCAAGGACTGCCAAGTGCAGCATTTGGTACTCAGTAGTTCTCTGCAGCTCTGCACTGTCCCTGCTGCTTTGTGGCTCACAAACAGGGCTTGTTAGCTGAATCCAATGCCTCTGCTTAGCTGCCCTCTGGGCCACCACCTCAAAGGACACCAGTGGGGTGCAATGGGAGCTCACTTTGTCTTCTGCATCCTCAGTGGTGTAGATTCTCAGCTGCTTCAGCACAATTCAATTACAACCAAAGCACCCCACAGTTTCCCTGCCCCTGGGCACTGATGTCTCCTCTGTGCAGACAGGGAACTGAGTTGGAGAGAGTTGAAAGGCCAAATCCATAAAGCCACTTCAGCACCTGAGAAGAGATCCCCAGAGACAGGAAAGAATTTTTCAAGTGCCTATGGGTAATCAGGAAAGGACCCACCTAGTTCCTTTGGCACACTCAGGTTTTATTCACCCTCATTACAGTACTTGAGTTTCTTTGTGTGTGTTCTCTCTTAACTCCCATGTAGGCACTTATGCTTCCATGGAAAGCAGAGCTTTAACACCTGATAACCTTGTTTGGTGGACGGGTTAGCCTTCAACAGGATGCTTGTAACTGAAAGACTCTCTGCTTTATACCCAGTGATAAGCTTGCAGTCATCCCGATATCAGGAAGTACCTTGTATCATTTGAGTTGTGAATAGCTTACTGTCACATCTGCAGGGCCAAAGCCTGAAGTACTGGCTAAGGTTTCCATCTGAGCTGAACTCAAAGGAAGCCTGGCTGAAAAGATCGGCAGCAGTGAGTGAGTAGATGAGACCGCTGTTTTATGACATTTGGCCTTTTTAGGGTCAGACATGACTCAAGTCTTCCTGGAGAGCAGAAGTGTGCATGTGTGTATTTGGGAGAGAGAGGGAGGTGAAATACAAATCACTTCAGAGCCAAGAGCTAGCTGCAAAGCTGGCTGAAACTTGTCACACCTTCCATGTGTGTGGCTTGCTCGATCAGTGCCTTATGGTCCTTGGATCGGGAGGTTAATTCAGTAAGAGCAGATCCCCAAGGCAGGAGGTTTTTGAAACACTCCTAAAGACTATTTGCTCTGGGAGACCAGACTGTGAGACTAATTTAGGTCTAATTTAATCTCTCTTTTTTACAGCAAGTTGAAAAGTACAAGTATCTACAAGTATTATGTAGCTTCATTTGCTGTATGTGTGCTGTTCCCCCCCAACCCCCATAAAACACTTCTTTTTCCCCTCTCAGCCCCTGAAACAAAAGAAAATTGAAGATAAATTGGACAGATCACAGAAAGAGAAATTATGGTAGCTGCAGCAGCCAAATCTTTCCAAGGACTTTTCAGAGTCTTGCAGCACCCGGACCAAACTGAGTAAGAATGTTCCTGGTTGTCATAAGTTTCAAAAGATTTGGTAGTGTTTTCAGATACAGATCCCAAAATTTAAAATCTAAGTCCTTATTTAAACCCAAGCATTCCTAGGCTCAGTATGGGCTCCCTCAAGTACTTGCTTAGTACTGATATGAGGTGAAAAAAACGGAACTTTAATTGAAAGTTTTTCTTGTTCTTCACTGAAGGCAATTTTATTTAGAAGTGCATCTATAGTACAAAAGCCAGAAAAATAAGGCTTTTTAAATGAAGCTTTTTAGAGACTTTTTAATAATACTCTCCCTTTTTTCTTGTTCTGCAAAATAATGTTGTAAAATGGAAAAAAAAATCTTTTATCGATGTAAAAAAGATCTTTAAGATTAAGAAGCATTTTGAGGAAAAAAATCGTAAAATAAATTTAGGGCATTTGACAACTTCTTTAAAAGCTTTAATTTAAGGGAATGATGCTCGCAAATAGGAAACATTGTTCTTGGACTTGCATGCTGCAATAAGGGTGCCCTCTATGGGTGACTGGGGCTAGAAACAAAGCAGAAAACATCTTTCCACGATAATTCAGCCAACTGGGAAACACGGCAATGTAACAGTGGCCAAGATGACAGTGTGGCGACTTGTTTATTTAGCTCTGGAATTAGAGGTTGACAGCACACTCGACTGTCAGTATGTATATGTACAGGTGTGGCCTTAAAGATATAGGTGAAATGCTGTACACTGAGAGAGGAAATAACTCACAGAAAGCACTTGCATCTCACTTGTGATGCTTTTTTCAGAAGTTCCTATTGAAATCAAAAGAAGACGATGACCACTGGCATAGGCATATACTGCATTGATTTAAAAACTGAGATGCTTTCTTGCTTTAACTTTTGTTTCCAGTTTTTCCTGTTTCCACAGGTCACAGTAGCACAGGGAACTAAAAAAATATTGAGGAAAATATGAAGTACTTTTAAATGCTAGCGTGAGTTGATGCAGTGTAGTGCGTGAAGCTGTAGCTTAGTGTTTTTCCTCACCTGTAAGATCTCAAACCATCAGTGTGCTCTACCTAAATAGCATGAATTTCCAGGATGAAATGGTTAGTTATCAACAATGTGCCTAATATCCAACTTTTCCTCTAGCTTAAATTCAGTGATCCTTCAACTTCATTGATTCTTTGACTTATTAATACAATGTAATTTTCTCAAGTAATAGGCATACAAGCTGATTTTTCTTTTTCATTTTTTTCTTGGTTCATCAAGGGAGGAAGTCTAATAAGCATGTACAAAGCCAGAAAAATCATAGACACCCCCCAACCTCCCCCCTTTTCCCCCCAAAATAAGTAACTCTAATTCAGATCTAGTGTGCGGCAAGAAAAGCTATAAAATGTGCACAAGGAAAATTGATGTGAACCTGAGCTGGAAAAAGGAATTAAAAATTAAATAAAGGGCAGTTATCGATAGTGTGTGTGATTAAGGGTAGAATCTTATCTTAATAATAGAGCCACAGTCCAGAATTACTGCATTGTTTACAGGTAATTAAATCAATGAAGTGATTCAAGATGTGAACTGGTGTCACCGAGATCAAAATCTGGCCGGTCAAGAGAGCGGTTGTTCAGAACATGGTATTGTCAAAAGGGAGAATCCAAATTCAGTACTGAACTTGCGTGGTTGATGGTATTTGGGCACTTGTAACCTGAATACATCACTATTGAACTTCCTTAGATTTCATAAAACTATTCTTTTCCTAAGAGCTATTCACTCCTGTATTTCAGCTCCTTACCTCTAAGTATTGCTTAAAAACAGAGGGTACAGAGTCATTTTCCTGGGAAAAGCATACCCGCACAAAAGCCCTTATCTGGATATTGGCCCGGATGGTTTTCTCTCCAAACTTGATTTTCTCTCCAAAAGCTGGAAAATCTCCTCCCTAAGCAGACAAAATTTCAATGGCAGTGTGAAAGTTTTAGGAAGCTAATTATGGACAATTGAAAGCAGGGAGTAGGAATGGGAATACTTAGGTGACCTTAATTCCAGCTGTCACTATTACATGGCTATAATGAAACTCTCATGCCATTACGTGCCTTTGAAATTGGTTGCACTAGGCATAAGCATGGTACTTTAAATCCTGACGTTATCCCATGTATCAGTCCTCTTAATTTCTTTTATCCGAAAGACCAATCTTTTTAGGAACTACTGTACAAGGTCAGTTATTTCTCTTTTGCAGCTGAGGCCTCCAAGAACCATCCAGCTGAGCTCCTTACTTTAGTGCAAAGTCAGATAGTGCTTACTCACCTCCCAGCTTTAGCAGTCCAGTTAGTTTAAACTCTGTGAAGAGTTTGTGATACCACTTGCAGATGTATGGGATCACACTGCTCTTGCCTACCATGACACATGCTGTCTTTGTGTATGTGTGGTTTCTGATGGGAAAGTTTCTGATCTGGTTTGCTGGAGGCCTGTGGATCATTACACTCGCTCTCCTTCAGGTCCATTTTCTTCGCCTTGGGCAAGCACTGTGGCTGTAGGGCTGTCACTGCTGTGAGTAATTGGTATCTCTGTTTCTAAAGGGGAGTGTGATGTCCACATCCTGGTTTGGGACAGTGCCAAGTTCAGTTTTTGCTGTCCCTGTATGTCTTTCTCCTCCTGCCCTCTCTCCCTCTAATCTCTGGTCAGGTTCCCAGCTAACCCCTCAGTTGAAACCTGGGCAGGAGATATGTCAGGTTCTCAAGGAAGCTGTTACTGGATTTGCACTATGGTCAGCTCTGGGGGTCTCAGCAGGTTGAGCTGTAAATTGGATGCAAATTGGCCAGCAAGTTGGGTGCTAGGTACAGAATTAACACAACTGATTAGCAGTAATTCATATTGTATGATTGCCACAAAACTGGAGAGAGTCACTGAACCAGGTGGTATGTTCCAATCAATATTTATGGTCAAAAAGCTTTAAAAATCACTAATAATAGACTTTACCTCCTGAAGAACTAGTGAGGCATGAGGAAGAATGTAGTATGAGGATAGCTGTTGAAGGACTAAACTGGCAGCAGACGAAAGAGCAGTAATATTGAGCAACAAGAGGATTTGTGCTCCCAAACCTACTGAATGCTTCTGAACATCCCACACAAGTAATTCAGTGGGTTCAGCAAATGTTCCAGAGGAAAGTTCTGTCAAACTAGATTTAAGATAACCTTTTTGATAAATCCTGTTACCCTGCGTGCAGTGGTAGAGCAGTGTGTGGTGGGAGAAAGCAAGGGCTGACACAGCCAACGTTGCTGGGTCACTTCCAGACCCAGCTACACATCTGGGCAAGCCCAGTTTATGTCAGCCCTGTCCTACACTGGAGCGATGGGATCCCTGTCACATGTGATCTACTTCCAGAGCTTGGTTTTTTTGGGTCCCAGGGAGGCAGGGTATATTGGGTGACTCTGAAATCATTAAGGTTTTAGTAGGTTGCTCACAGGCCTCAGAGGGTTGGCCATGGTGCAACACAAGAAAAAGAGGATAATTATGAGATCYGGAGTTATTCAAGATAGGATAGGAAAACAAGTCTGGTTCATCAAGGTGTAAAGCAACTTCTGGCTGCAAGGAACAAGGAAGAATTTCCTTTGTGGCTGGGTTTGTACAGGTGGGAATGTTTTGCCCTCTTATTGCATCTTTGGTACTAGCCACTATTAGTCACTGTATTGGCATAGATGGACCAGTGTTCAGGAGTGAAGTCCAGTTTGTCTTAGAAAATTATACTGCATGGAGACAAGTTTTGTAAAAAGGATAGAGGATATGAAATTAAATTGAGGAAATACCAGATGGTATTAAGCTAAACTAGCCAGCAAACATTAACTTAAAGAAAATCTTGTTTGGACAAATGCTAAAATAAAGGCTGTCAGGAAAACRCTGCGTGCTTGAAAGGAGCAGGACTTGGCACTTGGTTAAGAATGCTTATAGACCTTGCCTGCAGCAGCAACTGTCACCATTGAGCAGTTGCTAGACAAGGGCCAGGAAAACAAGTGAGATGCACTTAATCAGTGGTGAATTTAAGGGATCTGGTCATGACAGTGTTACTTTTGAGTGGCTGTAATCAAAGCAAAATGCTTAAAATGAGCGTAGATGCTTCTCCCAGGGAGGACCGGGTCCCACCTAGTTACGGACAAAGTTCTAGTTGCTTTTGCTTCCAGGGTTGTGACTCAAGCTGAAAAGAAAGCTATAAGCAGGCTGGAGAGAAATGTTTACTGTTTGATATGGGTGTGAAAGGCTTTGCCAGAAGATGAACAATAAAAACATGAGACAATAACTTTCAAAGATTAATGTTCTATCTGAAGACATCTTGCTACATCTTTTCCTCTTACATAAACTCTGTATGAATATAAAGATTRCTGTTAATAATTCAGGTTACCAAAATCATCGCTGAAGGAAAGAGGAGATTTGGGACAGATTCATCTCTGTCAAACGAATTCATCAGCAAGTGAGAGATAGGGGCCACAGTGCAGAGGTTTGGCTAGCATGTCTTTCCTGATAAGATATAGCGGATTACAAAAGTAAAAAATACCAGGTCAAGTTTGAAGGTGTTAAAGGCTCTGCAAGGATCATGGGAAACAAAACCACTCTCCAGTTGTTTTTTTTTTAATCTATTGGTGATGTGGTACTAAGGCAACTCTTAAGGAGGGGAAAGTTAGTGACAATGTGTAACAGGAAAAGTGGCTACTTTCTCATTCAGATATGAARTTGTGAAAGAGAATGGAAGTAACGCAAATCCAGTAATTTTGGTATCATTTTAAATCATATGCTTACTGTTCTCTCCATAAAAATAACTAACATCCCTTTTGGATTGAATTTTCTGAAAACAATGTCTGTTGCTGGTAGTTCAGTTGCATTTGGACTCCTTAGATTCTTGTTGTAAAAAGCACTGTGTGTAATCGTGTTTTGTCAGATGCCACTGGAAACCTTTGTCTTTGCTGCAGCACGTGGTGTTCCTGGTCAGACTGTATAGAACATCTAGGAAGTGGTCCAGGGTGAGGAGAAAAGGAGAAAGCTGAACATGTCGGGAGTACAAAAAACACAATCACATGAGCTGCTCAGCCTGTAGCAAAGGTACACAAGAGAATGGGTGACAGAAGTAAGGATCCCTGTATCTGCTGCAGAAATGCCGGTGGAAAGTGCAGCAAAAACACTTGCAATCTCTGAAATGAGACAGTACAGAAAGCTTGAAAACACAATTGCCAGGAGGAGATAAAGGATTCAGGAATGTCATATTGACTTAACCCTCCCTTGCAAGGGATTGTGAATTCTTGCCCTCTTCAGTCCCAAGCTTAAAGTTAGCCTGCTTTCGCTTTACTCTTTAGCAATGTAGAAGCTTGAGGTGTACCTCAGCCCAGCTCAAGGCTCTCTTTTGTTTGCAAAGCACTCTGCAAAGAAGTCGCTGTCTCAAAGATCTCAAAAGTTCTCAGAGGCAGTGCAGCCAAAGATAGTACATGCCATTGCATGCCACAAAGCTGGCAGCGCTGCTTAACTACATGCTTCTGCTTACACAATCATCAGTGAAGCAGTTAACACTGTGACAGCAATGATAAGCAAATGTTATCATTAAAAAAAAAAAAAAAAAAAAGACATAAAAATAACTTCTTGTCTGAGGGCAAATACTTCCAATAACCAAGGGGGTGGTGGTGGAACAGGCTGCAGAATTATAGGAAACAAAACACTTTATTCTTGATTTCTAACTGTATGCCTCATAAAGTGCAGTGGTAGCAGCTGGCAATCTGCGAAGTGACAGGATAAAGCGCATTCTGCATATATACAGTCGCTTGTTGCAGTTGATATATTTTTTTTCCATAGAATTTTGCCTGTTCCAAATGCCTAAGTAATTCCAGATAACTGCCAGTAACAGCAAGATAAAAGATCAGCTCAATGCATGACCATTAAGAACTTTTCTTTTTTTCCTTACAAATGTATTCTTAAAATCACCTTAAAATAATAAAATGTGCAGTTTTCATCTTGAAATTATTCTGCTTCAGTATCACTGTGTAATGACATGAGGCTTTACCTTATGACAACCAAGGCTGGAAAGAGGGGCTTTGTGTTCTTTGGGAGGAATCACATCCGGATTTCATGCTTACATGCTTGTTTCTGTATCTGAAAGATTTCAACATACTAGAAGTTTGAGAACCATTACTTTTTTCTTTCCTTTGGAAAACAGAAAATCTGGAGACTTGGCTAAATCAGACAGTCTTTATGGGCTAAAAACTACAAAAAAGACAACTTGCACGATTTTGTAAAGCATTTCTATGTAGTTTTTCCTGTAATGCATTTGATGTTTACAGGATACATTCGATTTACTGGATCTTGCTGATAGGAGGAACTGCAACTCCGCTATTTCTTAATACTTCAGTGATCCTGAGCCATTCCTGGCAGAATTTCATGCCCTGTTATATCACACTGTGCTGTCTCAGACTGATCACGCAATCCTGAGGCAACGTTCAGCCTAAAACAGGATGTGGTTAAGCAGGCACCAGCAAAGATGTCATTTGGGGATTGATTCCTTATGAGTCCTAGATTTCCGATTTCTAATGAGAATTGCTTGACAATTCCCCTAGCATGTGGCAAATCACAAGGGTGTTTGGGGGGTATAATTTGAGATCACTGGTAGTTCTGCTATAAATTTCTATAGGACCAAGGATAAGTGCTRTATCAGAAAGGACCCCTACAAGAGAGGCTTAGTGCTGTGCAGGGCACAGCATGCTGTATCCTTTCTGTAGGACATCTTTAGGAGGCTGTGCTTTGGAAGATTGCAGCAGTGTGTTTCAAGGATGTTTATAAATATCCCTCATTATGCCTGGGAGTGGACAGGACAGCACTATAGTGGCACTCTGATGTAGTCATAGGATATTTAGAAAAACAAGTTAACTTTTTATGATGTGCCTTAGGCCAAATGGGAAATGGTTAGGAAAAGTCTGTGGCAAATGTTATCTAGAGGCTGGGCTGGATTAAGTTTCTTGGCTCTGTAAGCTGTGAGTTTGTAACTGAATGCTGTTTTCTGAATGCTCCTTCCAGCAATATGTCCATTTCCCTCCTTTTTTGTTGTTATCTTATATTTTTCTTTTTTCAACAGATCGACAAGACATTTTACAATTCCATTTTAAGGAAAAAATACATCCGTTCACGCTTAATCAGAGTGAGGTATGTGAGATTATAATAAATGCATGCAGCTGAGATAAAACAAAATGTACACCAAGCCCAGCTAGAGAGCCATTTGATCTGATTCAGTGAAGTGTATTTTATGTAAGACCAGAGCACAATCCCCAATTGACCATATTTCTGAACCATGCCCTCCTTTGGATTTTGATGCAGAAGATGAACTTCAGTCAGCCCAAATTCTATACAAGTTTGTGTTCAGATCTTAAGCTTTAGCTAATAAAGCAGATATAACTTGAGCTATCTAAAAATGAAAAGCATTTTCAAAACTATTTCCTTCGCTGTAATGCAGATGTCATTTTACTTCTAGTATTGCTACTGTGCTGGGCTTGTCAAGTAAAACCCAAGCATGGCTGTACTGGTTCAGAAGGTCCCACTTGTCACTGTTGCGTCTCTAAGAACGGGCATAAGTAGATGCCTAGGGAACAGTAGCAGCACAACAGACATGTATGATAACTCCTTGGTATGCTCCCTACCTCCAGCTATTTACCACTTGGGATTTCCTGAAGTTGTTGTGGTTTGTTTAGCAGCCSAAGGACTTGTCCAGTCTCCCCTGGACTCTTGAAATTAGTGCACTTCAATCCTTTAGTAAGAAGTTACTKGTGAAGAGCCACCTTCTTTGGATCATTCAATGGCCCCTAGTTCTTGTGCTGGAAGAGGTGATGAAAAGTTGATCTCTATCCCTCCTCTCCATGCAATTAGTGGTATTGGACACTCCCATCATATCCCTTTTCTCTCCTGTACCCCATGAGCTCTACTCTTTTTCAGTTGAAAGTCCCAGCCAGGTCAGCCATTCTTCGCACGAACTGTTCCTTGCCACCCTGCTCYATATCTCTTTCAGGTCTGCTGTTCCTGCTTTTTGAGATGAAGGGGTCAGACCTGTGGTTGGGATTATCATTGAGCAATGTTTTTTTTTTCCTTCTTTTATTCTCTGTTCATTTGCCAATAATACCTAATGTTTGATTTGATTTTTTTGACCACCGTTGAGTGCTGAAAATGACCTTTTTATAGAACTGTCTATTGTAATACTAAGGTCTTGTTCCTGAGTAACAGTGCCCATCGCTTTGCAAGTAAAACTTGTATGTCTTAATAATCATGCGCTAAAGCTGCAAGACTAATGATAGCAGCCTCAAGATCTTATTATTGTGAAGGTATTTCTCCTTGTTTTTCTATGGTTTGTTACACCCTGCCTCCTGCTCTACTTTAGCTTAATCCCCAGTTAGGCAAATCACACAAGTCATTATTTGAATGTAGTTTTAGGAATATTTTCCGATAGTGACTAGAGCGTTACAAATGTAGACAAGGYGATTTAAGAATCTGAGAGACCAATCTGTAGGGAGAAGTAATATTTTTCATTACTTCTTGTTCCCAAGGACAGAGTGAGGTATTCGCTGTGATGTCTGCTGTGTTGGATGCACAACTTGTATGCACCAAAGCTTGTTTGCTTTTTCAAATATACAAGCTTTATGTGTCTTTAAGTGCTCAGACTGCAAGCTCTTCTAAGCAGGGTCATTGTTGTGAATTTGCTGGGAAAGTRCTGTGCATATTTTTTGGCTCAGTATAAACAATGCATTAGTAATAATGTCCACTGCTCACTGAGAGAGACAAAACAAATCTTGACTAGATGTCTTTGGCTCTGGACCTTTGCTATATAGTGAGTGATTCAAGGCAGGCTGTACTTACCTGAGGGTTTCGAGAGGTGTGGTGTGCTTGCAAGAGCTGATACGGTAATTCCAGTGTGGCACAGCACAGGAAGAGGAGTGGGGGCAGAGGTGAGGGAACACCTCAGAAATGCAGAGCAACACCCACAGTTGGATCAGATAATACCTGGAAAATAAATGGAGTGGCAATCACGCTGAAGTTGGCACCAAGGGGAAAAACAGCCTGTTGGAAAGTTCACGTATAGCTATTCAGTCTCAATTATGAGATCCTTGAGGCAAGGAATGTGTCTTTCTGCTCAGCTATGAAACACTCAGCATGCCTTGATGTGCTCGTAACACATGGCCTTTTATTTGCCCTTCACTGGCGATAGCAGGAATGTCTGTTTCATTTTGGTGCATGTTCCTTTCGAAGATCATAGCCTGATTGCATAACTTTTGTATAAGCTACTTGCCTTCTATTTTTAATTTTCTTATTTTTCCTTTATATAACTACAAATTTCCAAGATAGTGAGATATAACTGGAAGATCTTCTCTTTTCCTTTTCTATCTGAATGATGCTTAAGACAGAGCAACCTGCTTTTAGCTCGCCCCCTGTATGAAGTAACTGTGATTCCACCTGTTGTAGGTTGTGTCATTGGTTCTTGGCTCAGGTAGGAGGCGGCACAGGAGAGAAGGTTCTCAGTGCACAGTTATCTTCCCTGTGTAACGACCAAGGATAAGCCATCTGCAAGCACAGAGCAAGATTTACTATACCAGATTAGACACTTTGGTGTTTGTAGTCTAGCATTCAGTCTCTTGCAGTATCTGATGCTTTAAGGAAAAATAAATACTACTACTGGGTGAATTCAGTCTGTTAGAAGATTTTTCTTCCTTTTCTTTCCTCTGATCTTAATCAAAACTGTGGAATTGTGTGTCCCAGTGTGGGTGCCGCTTGTACTTTTCAGTGAGATGTTAAAGGCCCCTTTTGTGGTCCATCTCTTGGACTGTGATAAGTAGATTGTGGATATGCTGCTGAGTTTCATTTATTGTTGCATCACGTGAGGTTATTAGTCACATTCTCCCAACAGGTTGCAGTGGTGGAATTGGGTTGTGTGGTCTCTCCCCTTTGCTCAAGTACCTTTTTGATGATGATTGGAAATTTTTATTCTGAGTATGTACAGGGCCCTGGAAAGGTCTGTCTAGATACCGTTAACCATCTACCTGAAGTTTCTGAAGTGCTGTGTATCCAGCTTTTCATTGCAATCAAATCAGTTCATTTCCTCCTACTCTTGTGTCCCAAGCACATAGTCAGTGACTGCTTTTTAGACTCCATTATAACATTGGTCTGGCCATTTGTTCACAGAAAGCATCATGCCTTCTTCTAGCCTAAGATGTGTTTGACCATTCAGCATTTGCTTGGATTTCTTTTGGCAACTCCTTCTCTCAAAAATGTACAAAATGTTCAAAAATGTATCTAATCCTATATGTTACATTGCCATTGCTAGAGGAGCTAAAATAAAAACTTAAGAAATGCAGAAATGGGCTGAAGGTAACCAGACTGTTTCGTTGGTTTGTAGCCCAGATGCTGATGGTGTGATGGCAGAAGCTTTGCTCACATTCTGGTTCTCCTCCACGGATTCTAGAGAAGCATTGCGAGAAAGAGTTGAAAGGATCTTACGGAGGGGCCTGAAAAAATACAAAGGGTCCCTGCGAATAAATGTCAGATCTTCCACCATCTCAAGTAAGTATATTACATCTCTCTTAAAGGTAGTTCTTGCCCTTTTCTGATTGATGGGACTTGATTTTTCTCTTCTGATGATGGCTGTTACCGAGTCTGAATGACAGTCTTTCCTGCTCGTTAAGTTAGAACAAAATCAGTGGCAATGTATAAACCCCACCTAAGTCTTTTAAATATGTCTTAAATATGGATAAACAGGAGCAGTTGCTTTGTGGCCTCGCAGTACAGCCTTAGCCTCYCTCCAAACTGCAGTACTGACCTTATGCTACTATCAGGGTAAAGAGTAGGAGCCTCACCACAGTGCTTCAGTACGCAGCAACACAAACATGCTCCCTAGGTCTTTGCTTCTCTGAGGAGCCTGAAAGTGTAGAAATTATGCTTGGATGACAGTGGGGAAACAGCCAATGCACTGAAAAAATATATTTGGTGGGAGGATCAAAATCCTTGCAAATTCCCCAGGGGAAAGGGAAAGAAAGGGAAAATGGTCTTATCTATGTGACTTCTCAGCTGAGGATCTAGCCCCTTCTTTGCAAAGCAGACCTGCATCTCCAGGATATGAAAATTAACGGCACTATCTTTTTGATTTAGCAAATTACCAAACAGACACTGAAGGCGGGTTTCCCTCCTCTTCTGCACTTCTGATCTGTTAGAGAATTTTTATGCAGGCTTAGACTCTTGTCTCTGACTTTGCTTCAGTTATATATAGTCAGCATTTTTTCTGTGCGTCAGACTTTTCAAGAATGAGTTGCTAGTTAAAAGRAAGGGGCAGATACTTGCTCCATTTGTTTTTGCAGACCTTCCGCTTACTCCTAGCACAAGGGTGACAGCACATGGGTGGGTACTTGCTGCTTTCTTTTCCCCACTACTTAAACCAGCAAAGATCTGCAGAGGCCAGACCGCTGTGTTGAAAGAACAAGAAGCCTGGGCCAGATTCCATGCTGGATGGATCCAGACTTCTTCCCACTCAGAAATGACTAGGAGCAACCTCTTGTTCTGCCTCTTGGTGCTTGCACTGGGCACACTGCATTGCGGCAATGCAGTGAAACTCCAATATGAGCTGTCACACACCCATTGTTTCTTGATGGGCCAACCAGTCTTCCCCATTTGAATGGCTCAGGATGATAGATGACATCCCTTTGAGCAAAGAATCACCATTTCTCTGCAGTGTTGTTTATATGCCAGCAGTTCCTGTTCAGCAAAGTGCACATGTAATTTCTCCCAGATAGAAATAGTGTACGGGCATCAACTAGAGAGATTAAAAGAGTTTTGGGGTTTGKTTTTTTTTTGGGGGGGGTGGAGGTTTAAAGACAGGTCATGATTTAGTGCATTTTGAAGCTCCAGTTTAATTTGGTGCCTTACATAAAGGGTAAAATTGGAAGGAGTACAAAAATGCTTGTTACAGAAGGACTGTGATCTTCTCATCGAGTTATCTGATTAGCTGCTTTTATTCAGTCTAGTAAATGTGGGAAGTGACTCAAAACTCTGTTTTAGTTTACCTTGATCTGCACCAGGGCTGTTACAGTAATGCACTAGTTGCTAGTTAAAAAAATTAGCTGATACAATTGAATCACAATGTTTTCATTAAATATTTGGTCTCAGTAAAAGATGGCATCTCTGTGTTACTTTGATAAAGTTGTATTATAAACTTCGTGTTGCTTTTCTTGGCTTTCCCAGCCTAACCATAAAACACTGACTACATAGGTTTACTACTCACTACAGGACTAGCATTGTGCAACCGTTACACGTGACACAAAGGAACATAAACAATACCTTGCCATTTCTAAGACATGACAGTGGTTCCATTTGGATCTTTCTTTGCTAATAGGATTTCAGCAGTGCTATGAGGCTTAGGCAAGCTCCTGTTGGTGCTGCCGTTTAAGAAAACCAGGTTGACTCAAGTGAAGAGTATAGAATGGAGCACTCCTATGCTTTTAAAGGAGATGCGCATTTCAATTTATAAAGCTCGTTTTCTTCCTCACACCTGGGAGAAGTGACAATTTTCAACAGATCCTGGAAGTTCAGAGAAGGATCTAGGTTTTGCATTTCCCACTTCTCTCCCCCCTCCTGAAATACCCTGTCCAACATTAGTATTTAAACCAAGGAAAGCTAAGAAACCCTAGATTTTTTTTCCATGCTCTGCAGCACCTTTCTAAATCTTGCTTCATTGTAGCTTTGATGGTTTTGCCAACTGGAATCCTGTTTATCTTGAGGCAATCTCAGAACATTTTCATAATGGCTTGTAAAAAATCATTAACCTGTTCATTGTAATCACCTTATCAAAAGATTCTAATTTGGGGCCCGTGATATAGCTTAGTTCAACTAGTTAGCTATGCTTAGCTAAACAAATCCAGGTCAGGCATTTATTTACATTGCATGCTAGGAGGGTCTGATAAGGAGAACCTCCTTAAGTCTTCCTCCCTGGATCTAATCGTCTTGTTGTTCAACACCATGTCTCAACTTGCACTTCACTCAAAAGTATTTGCTTTGAGGATCAGTTCCAACAAACTCCTGCAAATTGGGTGCAACACTTGGGATCTTCAGCTGCAGTTCAGGGCAGCAGTACAAAATTAAGTAGTCTGCCAGACCAGGGGTAGAACTTGCTTTGCCTCTTCATTCCTGAGGATTGGGAATAAAGAGGGGATAAAATCTAAACTGACAATGTTTTATTAGTTCTTTTTTTTTTTTTTTTTTTTCAAAAGGAGAGAGAACCTTGATCATACAGATGTGAAAAAATACCAAGTGTGCAAAACTTAAAGGAAAACAAAATAATATTGTCTCTGTTTTGTATCATCACTGAACTGTGTATGTTCTTTACATAGGGCTGCAAAAATACATTTGTATCGGGGTATCTTCAGAGGAGTTATTACTCAAGTCCCTACTTTCTTATTTAGCTAGACTACATAGTCCCCTGGTCGAGGACAGTGGTATCTCCAGACATCCACTATAGCTTTGATAGAAAATAGGAGGTGATAGAGATCTTTGCACTTGTGTACAAACCCCACTGGAAGCCCAAATATTTTTCAGTGGAGAATCAAGCAAACAAAGTCCTATCTTCCCTGAACAGCTGTGCAAGAGCCAGCAAAATGAGATACCAAAGTTGGGTGACTGGGAAACACCTATGTTAGGACTTGCTCTTCTACTGGCACTGAAAGAAGAAGGTGTCACAGTTTGTCCTCTGTATAGTTCTGGCACCAAAGAGATCTCCTACAAGGCTGAATTTTTTTCCCCAGGGTTTCTTGGTTAGAAGCAGAGTCACCTCACAGTCTGGATCCCTATTAAGCAAAGTGTAGAGCAGCTTGCCAGACTATTTCCCTTTGTCAGGTAGGTTGGAAGTCTCCCAAAATGTATTTTTGGGAATGTACTTCTGACGTCAGAAAGAAACTGGTTGCAAGATCACTGGCACTGTTCAAAGTGAGTAGGAAGCATTCCCACCTGTTGCACAGCCAAGGGTTTTGACCATGAATAATGAGTCATGAATTGGTTTTGATCAACAAGTCAACTGTTATTGTTTCTATTTATCTGGCATCTGAGGCTTGCTAAAGCTCCTTACAAAGTACAGAACCTGGGAGACAGATTCTCACTTTATCGAGTCTTCTGTGGAGACATGCAGATGAGTGTCTGACCTGGATGATTGAGGAATGTTTCATCTCAAATAATGTATGTAGCAGTCTGGGTTTTTGTACTTCACCAGCCACAACAGCAGCCTGGGGGAGTGGGACAGGACATGCATCTGTATATTGGGAAATACAGTGGAGATCTGACATTCCTCCGCTTTGATGCCATTAGTTTGGCACAAGGTGGTACATTTCGGTGTCTGCAACAGTCTAGAGAGGCTGAGTGAAATGGGAGGGACTGAAATGTATTTTAAAATGAATATTTTGCAAGGACATGCTTGTGATGAAGGAATTAAGCAGGAAATCGTCCTGGCCTGACTTCTTAGATGACCCAAATAAGTTGATTTAATTAATTACCTCACTCAATTCTTTTTTTTTCCCTTTCTCTGCCTTGCCTGCAGAGGTTGCAAGTGATTTGGGCTGCCCCTACTGTAGTGAGACCTTGATTGCAGTTGGGGCATGAGTGTAGGTCAGGAAGAAAAATAATGCTAAAAACTGTATCAGCTTGGATACATGCTACAGAACTGGTACGTAGTTCCTCATGCAGATCCCTTCTCGGGCTGCAGGATGCCCAGAGGGAATTGTTGTAAGTATGCTGTGAGGTGTGGATCTCTGTCTGTCCTCATGGAGATGAGGTTGATGGGGGGGGGGGAAGTCATGGATGTGAGGACAGGTCCAGTGGACATAAGTAGGGAGGGAAGGGCTGGGTGACAAGGACAATTAGAGGTACAAAGCCTTTGTCTTGTCTCTACCAGGTTACTCTCCCCTGTTGAAGGAATGAGAATTGCATCACCTGTATCTAAGCTATGTTTTGCTACTTCTACAAGGGTGCATAACTTTAGCGAGGTAATTCCTGTTGAGAGAGCAGTGAGAATATTGGGGAGACATTTTAGGTTGTGTGCGCTATGTAACCACACAAGAGCATGACTTTCCTGCTGACCCCAAAGCTCATGTTTTGCCATCTTTCAGGAAACTCCTGCATTTCCTTTTGGGTACAGTTTTTGGAACATGACTGAATCTGCTGCTCACTGCTTTCATTCCCATTTCACCCCAGTACCTCGGGCCTTCATGGTCTTTAATGTAATTAAAGAGTGTTAGAGTAAAGCTATTATCCCCATCTCTGTCCGCACTGCAGGACAGATGCACTCTGTGACATTCCTCTCAGCTGCCCAGGCTGGTGACCTACTGAAACTTGCCAGAGATCCTTTTTCTGCCTGCATGCACTGTTGTTACCCTAAATAACACTGAACTAGGTGAGCCCCCTGTTTCTGATGCAGCTGAGAATTTTGTAATTCTCTCTCTTTTTGAGGAAGTTGTTTTTAAAATGTGACAAAGGATAGTGGGGAAAATGCTTCCTCTGCTCCCTGGTGCATTTCACAAAGCTGTGCTTCAAATGCATGTCCAAGAATGTGTTATTAGTACTGAAGCACGTACTTCTTAAATTTTTTTGTTTACAATCCTCTTCTCCCTTCATACCCCATTTAAGATAATCTCTACCTTGCCTTCTCTGTGCGAAAAAACAACTTATACAAGCAAAATGTGGGAACTTGATATAATAGAGGATGGAACATGCAGTTTGCCTTTGAAGCTAGCATTTATATTATGACACATAGAAAATCACAGGTGGAAACCTTTAAAGAAAATCAAGTTTCTTGTGGGAATCAACATCTGTGAAAAATGATGTAACTGGGTAAAGCTGTATCAGATTTTTAAAATGGATTTCTCATCTTTAATTTTGCAGCCATCTCTGTCCCTTTCCACACTGAAAATGCATAATATCCCCTAATAATGCATTTGTTTGCCTTGCTTGAACTACTTCAATATAATGCCTGGTCCATTTATGTCACTGAGAGTTGTAACTGTTATATTCCTTTTAATAGAAACACTGATCTCTGTGGCTAAAATGAAATGAGGCAATGGACACAAGATTCATTCTTCTGATGAAGTGACACTGATATTATTTAGAGACATGGCAAAGCGAGCATGTTTTTCTGTAGGAATCTCTGAATGCCTCAGAGATAAGTGGTCACATTCACTCTGCAGTTAACTATGAACCTGCAAACGTTTAGATGGTTGCCAAATAGGTCCACGGGCTTTGGGCACTGAAATCCCTTAGAAATCCTGGCCTTAACTGGCTATTGCATATAAACAATTACCAAAATAAAGATGCTTTCCTGCTCTTGCTTACTGCCCTTTTCTTTCCATGTTTGCTCAAACACATATGTTGAGGAGTAAAAAGAAGTTATTTACTGATAAGTTAATCTTAAATAGTAACTGCAAATCACTATTCTCATTAGTTGGAAATTAAGACCAATAATTTAAGTGTGTTTTAAGGTTATTCTGTTTACTAAATATGCAAAATAACTGTATTAACAAAATTTCTTGTCCAGTTGGAAAACAGAACCCTCTTCTGAAAGATGGAATCCCTAAGCCACGTTTCAATAGATTGCTGTGATTTTAATTTAAACATTAGTTTTCTCTTTTAAGTTAGGCAAGCTTTATTTAAATAGCAAGTTCAATTTTACAGGTAGGCAATGCATGTTCAAGTAGAACTTGTTCTTGTTTACGTGGAAGCCTGAACACTGTTTTCCTAAATGTGGCACAAACAATTATTTTTGCAGCTGTATGTGGTTGGGACAAGATATGACACTTTAATTGTTACTAATTGATGCTTTTTCTTGGTAGTGCAAACAACTAGGACAACTAGTAAATGAGCAGGGCAGCGGAATTGTCTCTCATGCCTTACAAGTGATTGCTTCAAGGCAGGGCTTGCAATACATTGGCTGGCACAACACGAACAGCTATGCTGTTGACCAGGCCAAAAATGTCAAGCTAGTAACAAACGAAGGCAAGCCCCTAATGAGGTAAGCCAGTGAGCAATCTGATTTTCAGCAGTATCGTGTAAGCCAAAGTGCTCCCTGCTTTTGGTGGGATCTACTGTGGGCTTGGCTTACCTGAAAATAGTGTCAGTTAGTTCAGGTTTCCAAACACATACATGTGCTCTGGGTTTGGGATCTTGGTTTTGAGTCCTGGGTATTGTGCCCTTAATTTCACCTGTCCTGATCTGCACGATGGGTTCCCRGGTCTGTTGCCAGACAGACCTGCTTTCACCTCTTAAAAACTCCCTTTACTTTGAGGTTTTCTCCATTGCTGTGGTGTTTTCTTTAGTACTTGTGTTCCAGCTCCCAGTGTGGGATACATGGTCAGGGCACTGTATCTGGCAGATCTCTAAAGCAAAGCAGTGCCCCTAACCTGACAAATACAGCATTGAATTTACTGACAGGCATCACTGGCCTTTTTCCTTCAGCAGTGGGTGGGTGGGAGAGTACATTGGCTGCATAGTCATGATATATTATAAAATGCTAAAATTCAAAGCTGTACAGACATGCTATTAAGACTTGCCGTGTGTGTGTGTAAGATTTGTTTCTCCAATTACGCGCAAGTTGGTCCAGCTGGAAGCAACGGGTAAAATTTTGCCCACATGAGGTTTGTACTTTTTTCTAGGTGCCTCGTAAAAAGGCAAACAGAGATATAGACAGGTGCCTTGTAGAACAGCTGCGTGACTCACAGCAAAACTCGGTGCAGTGAGAACATGCCAATTGAATTGCTTCCGGCACTGTGCTTGAACAAGCTGGTTGCTCCCTTTGTCTTCTCGATGAGCTTTGCAACATAATGTAAGTGTTAATAATTGACTGCAGGCTTTATAATTAGGCATTATGAGGTAGATGTCTCTCCACCCAGAGAGGAGCTAAAAAAACATTATTATCAATATTGCACTTGAAGGCAAAAGGTACTCTTTCATTGTTGATTACGTTTGTTGGTTTCTTACCAGTTTCCTGCTATAAAATATTAGAGTGACTGAAATGATGAGCTAGTTCTGAAGGTTCTGTGAATTTCCAGGAAAATATTGGATGCTCATCATAGTTGAAATAAACAAGTAGGGTCAGATTTTTCAAAGGACTTCTTGCCAATATAAACACATAGGTGAAGTAGCCAAATCTTTAGCACAGCTTGGCACCCGTGGGTTTTTTTTTCCTTACTTTGCAACTTACCAAACAGTAATGTTTAAACCACCACTGAATCCCTCTGCTGGCCTAGCTTTTACTGTCTGGTATTATTACATTTTGATGTAAGGGATCTTGGCAAGAACCAACCACATTATCCATGGAAATTCACAGAATACAGCCGACACTCCTGAAATGCAGAAGTACCTCTACTTTAGGGTTTTCCTCCTCCTTTCATAGGAATTGAGAAAGTACAAGTGAGCAATTTTACTGAAAGGAGACCTCGCAAGTTGTTGCTTGCCCACCAGTAAAACTTAGTTATCTTTATTATGTGAACAGTTCCTGTTTATAGTGAATAAGACTGTGTTGCTATATAAATGTCCAATTATAACTCATCTCCCATTCTTACAAAATAAAGCAGCGGCTGCATGCACATACAGCAGCCCTAGCACTGCCCTTGCTCTGTAACATTCCCTTTGCTCTGTAACATTCCCCGCAGTCAAGCTGTACATGCACTGGAGTTCTGTTTGTTTCCTTTTTCTATCATAATCTGCTTAATGTCATATTAAGAAATGAATGAGTACATGTCTAGTAATGGTGGATTGCAAACATGCAATTCACCCTGCATACCAGGAGTAGTGTCAAGCCCACAAGCACAACAGGCGACAAGTATGAGCCAGAGCCATTTGCATTCAAAAGAGACTCCTCGTGGCTTGGTGTGGTTTTGGATCAAAACTAGGATATTATTCAGTGTAGCTGCAAAGAGAAAAGAGAAATGAAGTAAGTGGATAAGGACAGGGATCTGCTGAGAAAGGCTATCCAGCCGCAAAATGTGAAGTTGTGGATGCTGTAAAAGAATCACTATATAATTTAAAAATTGTATTGAAAGTGTGATTTTTTTTTTTTCTTAATTTTATTTTTTAAATTTGTTTTGACTGCTGGCAACTAAAATGGTAGCTCTAGTAAAAATAGCATTCTGGAAGAAGGGGAATAGACTTATACCTTGAGCCAATGCTTCTTATTGTCAGCATGAGCATACTGTATTGTCCGTAAACATACAACATGCATGTTAAAGGAGGGATTGTATTGCTAGAACCTGCTGTGCCGTGCAATAAATTGCTATTAACTATCTCTTTTAGCATTAATAGTGTACCAGACACCCTGTTGTTGCTTAATAAGATAGGAGAAAGGAGAGTGAGCCACTGCTATTGTAAGCTGGCATTGCTGCAGTGAAGTCAGTGCCTTCTGATCTCAAAGAGGGCACAGAGTGAGTACTGGATCTCCTCAGGCCCTCACTCTGGTGCAAAATGTGGCCAGTTGATTTTTTACAAAAAAGGAACTTCAAAACTTTCCACTGTAAAAATTTCTCCCACAACAAAGTTGTGGATCTTGAGTAATACAGCACTTGTTTTGTCTGTACTCCCCTCCAGAAACATCAGGGTCCAGCAGGATAGGGGAGACCCTGTGCCTGGTCCTCAGGATATTGGCTAGCTGGAGAACAGCAAGCAGCACTGCAGAGAGGAGTGCAATAGTCAGCGCAAGAACATGATGACGTATGAGCTACAGTGGTTTCTCTAGCAGCCTGCCTCAGCCGTACCTCATGCGGTGCCCTGTACTCAAATACCTGTCGGGTGGGATGACCATGCAGATGGGAAACCTTGTCTGTGCTGTCCTGGCCTTACCCTGACTGTTTGTTTGTTTCAGATGTGGAGACGAAAAGAGCCGAAGCCCTCTTCAATGACAGTAAGTGAGGGCTTTTTAAGCCTGGGAAATCTCGGATTGTTTTAATTAGCATTAATAGTCTCTGAGCACTTTTCCTGGCCCTTAAAAGCCTTTTCTCATCCTCCTGTCTAATGAATGTGACCTTGTACTTCACACAGATGAGCCATGTGTTTAGAAATYCTGCTCAGTCACGAGGAAGCCTTTTTTATTAGTGTCTTCTGGGATACTTAGGAAGACTGGCTTGAAAATAGTGGTGATGGGGTAAAAATCCCTTCTAGAAGAAGTCTACACCCACTGCTGAGTTCCCTGGTCAGTTTTTTTCCAGTGACATGTTCCTTCTTTTAAAAATGTCAGCAATTCTGTGAGAAAAGAGCAAACGATGAGAAAAGAGCAAGTGCTGAGAGCTCTATAGAAATACCCAGCATTGGGCAGAGAGGAGACGCAGGTTCTGCTGCGTAAGTGCCTATGGCATGCTTCTGCCTCCAGCAGTGCTGGTGTGGAAGGTGGGGGGCGCATCTTAAATGTAAACCCTGCCGTCTAGGAAACAGAGGACTTAGCCAGTGAGGGCTGAGCACTGTAATGTTCAGGATACTTGTTTATTTACCAGCCTGATCCAGTTGCTGTTGGTACCAGTGAAAGCTTTTACACTGTGTCTGCTTGTGTATTTGGAAATGCAGAGACTAAGCCATGTTTCTACATGAAAGCTAAGACATTTCAGATGCCTGCTAGGTGTATGTAGTAAAATTGGGTGAGCGAGGAGAAMTTCCAATAAATAAAGGAACTTAATTGCTTGGGCTAGTTGACTGCTTTAATGTCAGGCACAGCAGCTAGCTGAGAAGTGTACTGCAATGTGCTAAAGGCAGGAGAGTCCTTATCACGGATTTGAGTGCATTTTATATTTCAGCAGATTGTAGTTAGAAGCAATCTCTATTATAAATTGATTAAACATGTACTTAAATAGAATACTTTGTCTAATCCTGCCCTGCCATCCAGGGCAGACACCCTGTCCTGTGTCTCCCTGATGTAAAGTATTAGAACTGCATCTTGGAGCAGCGACTGCAGAATCTGTTTCATATATGCTTGTCTTGGATGCTGTAGCATAACAATTAATCTCCACCTTGCTACCTGTTATTTTCCTATGCACACATTAAGTGATGAGATTTACACCTGAACATGTACCAGCACGTTGTTCAATTGGTGCTTTAAGGATGGCAGCCTAGCAGAGACCTCTAACACAGCCTGCAAGTGAAAAGTGCCCCAAAAGCTGATAGGATTGGGCACATGCAGCCAAGTTTGGAATAATGGCTTTCTGTGTGCCCTCAGAAATTGGGAATATGTCATTTTCTTTAGTGTGCATTGGAAGGAAGGTCCATAAGGAAATGTATAGAAGTTACATCAGCCTGTGATTATAATGATTATAATGATTTTCTGGATTTTGGAATGGCTAGTAGCACAAAATTGTTCCTTATGGAAATATAAGGCAATATGATTGGTCTTCTCAAGGTATTGCTGTAGGGGTTAAGTTGAGGTAGTTTGTTTTAGAGATGTTTTTAAGCTTTCAGAGAAGAAGTTGGCTTGTTTGGAGATTTAATAGTCATAAAAAGCCATCTTTGCTTACAAGTTGGGTTTCTTTTAACTCTGGGAAGGTTTGATCAGTTCCTCAGCAGCAGGCTGTCAAGTAATGGAAGATTAAATAACATCACCTTTTGGGTCCGTTTTAGGTACTGGTGTTCTGGGGCACTGATGGAACTGTGAGTTTTCCCCTGTTTTGAACATTGACTGCTCAGATGGTTGATAGGATTGTGCAGTTTTAGGACCAGTAATTGAGGATTACCAATAGCTTTCAGGAGGGAAACATGCTAGTGCAGACAGTCTTATCAATTATGGTATATTCTCCAGTTTTCCTTTCATGCGGAAAGTTTTGGACAAGTAGATTTAGATTTCACTGGTTTCCTTCATTGTGGTTTTAAATCTCAGAACAGGGCAGACTCTACACTGAGCACGTGAGCTTCTCAATATTGTATGACTCTTTTTTTTTTTTTCTTCCAAATTTATGAACAGCTTTCAGTCTGCTGTGTTAGTGCTGCTGCTTTTGACTATGAGGTACTGTTAACACAACCTTGTGCAGATCCTAGAAGGAAGGGGCAGAGGTTACACTCTGCGTGGCTCCAGTGTTTCGCTTCTGAGGACTTCAAGGGCCCTGGGGCTGGCAGCTCTTCAGTGACGTACTACCGATTTCTGCTTTGTCCCCCTCTGGGTCACTGTCTGCAGGAGACAGGCAGTGCAATGGTTTGGATTGTGTTGTCACTATGCAAATAATTCTTAGCTCTGTCTCTTTTTCAATGAATTGGGATAGTCCTGTCTGTCAACCTTCCTAATGTCTAGCTGAAATTGGGGCCTGGATGAAAACTAGTGGGTCTTGATCCAGGTAAGATGGATTTGATGCTCTGTCCATTGAGGAAGTTTCTAAAGCTACGGGGGAGCTTCAGCTGCTCCTGAATATCCTGAGTTTAGTGGCTGAAACCATGGATATTTTCATTTCTCTCTGGGCTTGGAGGATAATACTTTTTGTCATGGATGCACACCGTGCTGGAGGTATCCATGCCTTTGTCATGTCTGGCTTGGATTAGTGTGATGCTCTTTGCCTGGAGTGCCTCTCCAGGTCCACTTGCAGACTGCCGTTTGTGCAATGCACAGTTGCCTGCTGACATCTTGCTGATGTAATCTGTGTGCATGCGTGGTAAAAACCCATGGCTTGGATCATTCCCATCATAGATTTTGCCTTGTTCATGTTTTATGGCAATTTTCTAATGACAAATTACCTGCGACATTAAAGTTGGCAATCCCTGTATTTGGGAATTGTCCTGGGTGTGTGGTGAAGGTTTTGATTCCTGATTTGGGCTGCTTATGCAGCTAAGCCTGAATGGTGAGCATCATGGCTTTCCATAATAGTCAGTTGTTCATTCAGGCTTCTAACAGAATGGGTTGTGCATGAGGATCTCTGATGTGGGGGGCTGGTGGAAGGTATGTTTTCTTGTTGATGTTAATACTGTTAGAGAACCTAGGTGGTGTGTGTAATTTTACATATGTTTTCCACAGCCATTTGCAGGCATATTTACTAAAAAGAATAATAGCTAATACACTCTTTCTCCTTTTTGACAGTCTGTGGGTTACGGCAGAACAGATCAGTCAAGTCAATGGCAAAATCATCATCATTGCGAATAGTTGGCGGATTGTCTTCTGCAGAGACCGGGGACTGGCCGTGGCAAGCTAGTTTGCAGTACAATAATATCCATCGCTGTGGTGCAACACTCATCAGCAATACGTGGCTTGTATCTGCAGCTCACTGCTTCAGAGAGTAAGTTCCCATCTTAGAGAGAGTCTGCAGCAGAATGTGCCCCATGTGTATCAAGTTGTGTGGCTTTCCAAATTTGCACCACACCCCTGACTCTTTCCAGGGGAACAATTTTCTGCCTTGGAGGAGAAAAGTCAGGGTTAAGCAGACTAATCACTTGAATATTTCAATGAGAAATTAAAGACTGACTCTTTGGAGCAGAACTGGCAATTGTATGAGTGGAAATCAATAGTCATTTGGCAAAGAAGTGCGGAAAACATAATGTGACTGAAATGGCAGAGTATTTGTTTCCTGTTGCACTAAATGTTTCTAAAGGTGCTCCTTCATGTTACAACTAGGTTGCTGCTGCTGCAGGCTGCTGTCAGAAGTTRTAATCCCACATTCCTACCCCTCCATTCAGCCATGCACTCCCAGCACTTTTTTGTTTCAAGCATGGCAATTGTGAAGCTGCAGGGCTTGTAAGATGGAACAGCTGATTGAACAGATCATTAACATGCAAAAAGAGTAACGGAGATGGAGAGTTTTCTAGCAGAAGAGCTTTTTGATTTGATTACACCCTGCGGCCACACAATGGCTAGATCAGGTACACGGAGCAGGGGAGGAGTATGAGACCACGGTTAAGGAGGGAATGCAGGATTGCCCTCTTCTAGCAGCAGCCCACAATTATGTGGGACACTGTTATGGAAAGCGGTGGATGCCTTAAGAATCTAGCAGGGAGCTGGCTTGAAGGAGCTTTACAATAAAGGTGCTCACCAAGTTTAAAGTCCTGAACACTTACATTTACAGCTAAATACTTACAGCACTCTTACCTTTTTCAGCATGAGTCACCCTCAGAAGTGGACTGCTACTTTTGGAGCTCTTTTGAAGCCACCAAGCTTGAAACGATCAGTCAAGACTATTATTATTCACGAAAAGTACCGCTACCCAGAACATGATTATGACATTGCACTTGTGCAGCTCTCTAAACGAGTTGAGTTTACGAGTAGCATACACCGTGTTTGTCTGCCTGAGCCATCTCAGACTTTTCTGTACAATATTTATGCTGTCATCACAGGCTGGGGAGCACTTACGAATGATGGTGAGTCCTGAGTTTACCAGGCGACCTGTATGTTACATAAACAGTGGCTCTGATCTACTACTGAATTGATACCACTTCTGTAGCCGTATGTTGTATGGCAGCAAGCCTAATGCTTTGTGTATAAGCAATAGGTTTGTTTAATCGTAAGCAGCAGTTTCTTGTTCTAAGATTAGACTGGACAAAGACAGAGCTACAATCTGCTGAAGCAGAAAACAGGAAGACAGCTGTTCTCTTTTTCCAGCCTTTCCATTTCATACTGTAAATTCTTAAGACAGGTAGTCCAGCCATACATGTGTTTATATAGCACCTAAAAAAATATTTTCCCAGCCCTAGCCAGAAGCTACAGGTAACTCTGTGGGCTTTCAGGTAAATGTGCAGAGCGAGCTGCAGATGGTGACTTACCCAAGCTCGCACTCTTATCAGGCCACGCTAAGAGTAGATTTAGCAATGGAACCAAGATGTCTTAATTTCCTATCATCTGCACAAATTGCTAGGTAATTTGTGTTCCATGGCATTACATGGAACATGTATAAAATACATAGTTTTACACTTTAGGCACTATGTACTATGCAGTCGTTACTTCTGTCTTAATGGTACAGTTCCTGAGACTATGACTATGTACATTTTCCTTAAGGGCCTAACGTAGACAGATCAACAAGCAAAACCTCCACATTAAACCAAGTCAAGCTGGTCCTCTGTAAGAGAACATTAAATGCTCTTCCTGTATCTTAACTACTACAMAGTAATTCTGTTGATAAATACCCAAACTATATTTTCCCTCAGGTCCAACTCCAAATGCTCTTCAGGAAGCAACAGTGAAACTTATCAACTCAAACACTTGCAACAGAAAAGAAGTGTACAATGGGGACATAACACCCAGGATGTTGTGTGCTGGATACTTGGAAGGAGGAGTAGATGCTTGTCAGGTAACTGTAGCTGAAAATTAGAAAGGAAAACTAATGCTTACTCCAATATCTGATTGACCAAATCTTAACTGACAACTGACAGTGTATTAGTCCTTTAAATAGGCTCCATTCAAACAGGAATTAAGTTGTAAAATGAAATAGCGTTTAGTACACATCATCTAGCACATAAAACCCATACTAAGACAGCTGAATTAGTATAATATTCAGAATTTAAACCTTTCATAGCATGAAATGAAATTCTCATTCTGTAACTCAGAATAGCTGCTACAAGCCCATTTGCTTCTCATAATTTCTTGTGTGTGAAATCTAACTAACAATTTGCTTGCAAAGTGATATGATAAGACATTGACAGAGATACTAAATGCTGAAAGACTAAATATGAGCTAAAATTTAAATGTCTCAAGTAGCCAAGACCAGACATCTGTACAGTTGGGAAGGAAGAAGTTTAAGAATGTAGCAGTTAGTGCATTTTTGCTGGCAACTTGTCACTCATTGAAATTAGATTCTGGACTGGATCATCTCATAACAGATCAGTTATGATCTGATCTTTGGTAACAGACTTTGTTCAGTGGAAGGAAAACTGTCTGAAACAAAGATAACTATAAGGAAGCTAGGTGTAAACGGAATGGTAAGGATACATGCGTGGTGCACGTTTGCAAATGTTGCAAGGAAATGCTTACATTCAAACAAGAATATTTCCATAACAATAACTTTTAAAAAGGTAATTTCTATTTATGTTATTTACAAAGAACGTACTCCTAAGTGCTGGTTCAAAACAGACTCTTTCCAGAATCCCAGTCCTACAGATTTATGCCCAAAGCAAAATCCCTGCAGAGTAAGTCTGGGAGGCTCAATTCCTCTGTTCCTGTCTGGCTCAGCATTGACGAGACCTGAACAGAAGGGTGCAACTGCTGTTTATTTCAGTAAAGCATTTTGGTGGAAGATGGGGAATTTGGTCTGTTGTGTGAGGATTGCCTTTCAGCCTGTAAGGTTTCCAGTTTAACTATTATTACCATGTCATGCTATTAACAGTATCTGAATTCTGCCTTTGAAAGTGGCTAACATCTTAAGGAGATATTGTCTAATTAGAAGACCAAGTTCCTGATGAAATCCTTTTTGAAATGTTATTGCTGCAAGTGACTAAAAGAATTTGTTGAAAGGATAGTGGTTACTGTTTAAAAAAAAAAAAAAAA
>JAYKAV010003007.1:188737-249646 GCA_035582835.1 Phoebastria nigripes | reverse complement strand
TTTTGTTTCAATTTTAAGTATGTTTCCCCAAGAACCTGTTTTTATTTAAAAATTTTTTTTTTTTTTTTTTTTTTTTTTTTTTTTTACACTGTAAAACGACAGAGACAGGTCAGGAGGTTCCATGGCAAACAGGAAAAACCCACAGTCTTCTGACTCAAGTTTCAGAAACAGCCTGGATGCTGCACAAATGGCAGCTCTTGAAATACTGCTTGCTTTCTTCTCTTATTGGACACGCACTACTGTCTATGGAGAGAATTACATTTTCCCTTCTGATCAATTAAATCTTTTTTTCCCCCTCCTCTTTCTGTAGGGGGACTCTGGGGGACCACTGGTTACTCCAGACTCTAGACTGATGTGGTACCTCGTGGGAATAGTGAGCTGGGGAGACGAATGTGCCAAACCAAATAAACCTGGAGTTTACACACGAGTGACTTATTTCCGTGACTGGATTACCTCAAAAACTGGCATCTAATTCCAAAATCAAAAATGGATTTAACTACATAGACTATGTGTAACTCATATTTGTCTGTAATTCTGAAAGGTTATTTTTTTAGTATATATATTCCTATGTAGTTTTAGTTGAAGCAACCTTTGCCCGCAACAAGCACTATCTTTGCTGTCAGAGATCCTAACCCCTTGTGAATTTATACAAAGATATGAGATTGCCTGCCTCATCTTTTGAGCCTTGAAACATTCTCACTTATCAGAAACTATGAACAGACGTAACTAAACTAACATTTAAAAGCTACCAATTTACCTGCTTTAAAATACAAACATTTTCTAGGGAAAAAAAAGAAATTTTTSTTCAGCCATGGCCGAGGTCTGAGGCTGAACCTTCTTCCTCCAGTGAAGCAAATGCTGTCACAGCTGTGTTTCTAGGAAAGCAAACCCTTGATTATTATTCTTGTTGGAGACTATCATCTGCACAGACTGCAGCCGAGACCCTGGATGCTCACCCTGCTCGGTGGCCTTAATAGCTAACAGTGGATCAGCCAGAACTGAGGGTAGGGCCCAGCTAAGGAAAAGGAGGATTTCTGTGCTTGCAGTAAGTTGGAAGGGAAGAGAGAAAAGCTTGATGTTCTTCTTTTGAAGCACATTTTTAACAGGAAATTTTTTGTGGATTCTGTGAAGTTCAAGTTACTTGAAAGTGCTATTGTGGAAGTGCTTTATCACAATACTGTGCTGCTACCTCTGTACCAGTTGCCTTCTAGATCTACTCTGTTCAACTCACAATATGCTTAAGATACAGAAACACAAGCTCTACCCAAATTTGTTTCTAATAAGCGTGTCCCCACAAACAACCTCCCTTGAAGGAAACCCAGCGTTTAAATTTGTGCTAAAGGAAAAATAAACATTCACCACAAATAAACTGGGAACTACCTTTTTCGTTGAAGAAGTAGTGTGCTTTTCCAAGGGCATGCCAGCCAGTGGAAACCATCTCACTGCAAAGAAAGCAATTAGCGATACTGTCTTGCTTCACTGATGGATTCACCTCTGCCATGAATGAATATGAATCCTGTCTTATGAGGCTGAAGGGTAATTTCATACTAAAGAACAGTCCTGATAAGAACTTCAGAGTAAATGCAATCCTTATACACCGATTAAGCACTTTTCCTACCTCTGTGCATGACATCTCTTGGATTGCTGGTGGAAGGGAGTCCAGTGACGTGACTATTACTGTCCATTAGGGCCCAGGCCTTCAATATGAGGATCCAAAAATGTCACTCCAGTACTGTCTCCTGAAGTCTTTGAATGGCCACTGGACTGCTTAGGCTCTGAATGCAAGACTCGCAGGAGAGTCATGAGACATGAAAGAAGCGGCAAGCCCCACAGCTGAATCTACTACAGCTGAAAATTTCTCCAAAGTATCCTGCCTCCCCTTCTGCTCAGGACTGGGTCTCTCATCCTTCCTACTGTGCAAGCTCTCCAATAATCAGCATCCCTGGGAATGAGATGCTCAGCATTTCTTGAAAACTCACACCCTGAATTCCAAGTCTACATATGGATGGAAAAGCCTATGTTTAAGCCTYGGTGGTGGTGGAGGGGGTTGTCTTATTATTAGGCTCCTTCCAGTCCTTCTATGTATCTTTTGAATTTCAGTAAAAGACAAGATGCCTTATCTCAGAAAGAAATCTATTGAAGGTTTTAGATTAGGTTTGGGTTTGAAATAGTAGTATCTTCATTCTGATTTTCCATGTCCATTATAAAATGAAAAGGATCTTGGGACAGTTAGGAGGATAGTTAGATGCAGCAAATCTGTTTCCTTAATTTATTGATTAAGTTTGTAATTTATGCACTTTTGAGTTGCTGCTATTTTTCAACTAAGAATTTACTCTGGGCTAGGTTCAGTTACAAAATAGAAACTTCATGGAGTTTTGGATTAGGTCACCTGGAAACACTGTTTTCTTCTAGTGTTCAGGTCCCTTTTTTTTGAAGGCATCCTTTGGAAAAAAAATACATCTAGTTTTTTGTGCCTCTTATTGCTTTGAAGGTGAAAATCACAAGTGTCCTTCCTTATAATCAGCTGATGAATTGCAATTGAAAGTAAACAGTAGTTCACTTTCATAGATAGCCAAGGCTTTGTTTTGCACTTAAATCTATCTTTTTGCCTAGCAAATGGAGGGGCAACAATAAGGAGGTGAGGCCCAGATTAGATACAACTCCTATAAACTGGTTCCTACCTCACACTGCAAGTGACGTGTATATATAATACCTTTAAAATGAGAAAGGCAGCCTTTATTTCAGATTTTCTCATGGGAGGCCAAACAGCCAAGAGGCATGTGGGAGAATGTCTACCTTACTCAGGGAGTCCTGAGCCAGCCAGATGCACTTTTCACAAATTTTTTAGCAAACTGTCTGGCCTGGGTTTGTCTTATACTCCATGTCAGTGTTTTATTTATGAAGACTCTCTTTGTTTTCTGCCCTAGAATAAAACAAAAAGAATACTGTGTGATTAAAGAAAAGATTTTTAAAAACCTTTTATTATTGTTGATGTTAAGATTTAGCAAGGATTTGAATGATATAAAGGTAATATGTTTCATAACATTAAATATATTTAAAAACAATTGCTCCTTTTTTGTCCTTTTTTGCTTAATAATAACCAAGCTAAAAATTGTATATGATGCAAAATAGACTAATGTTCCTTATTTTGATATAAGACTATTCTAAAACTGCAGCACGCTCTGTTCATTCCCCATCCTAGGAATTGTTTGTCTTTAACAGTGGTTGGAGCTTTACAGATGTTTCAGCAAAGACAAGGTAGGACATTTGCTTTTCTAAAACACTAAAAGGTGAATTTCAGTTAAGCTAGTGCTATGCAAATTTGAGAATGGATCTGAAGCTTCATCTAAGAATCTACCACCTTGCTTCCGGCCTTAGAAAAACTTATCCTTGTAACATGGCATTCCTGGAAATTGGCTGTAGGGAGGTCTACGCAGCTGACATACCAATTCTCCTGAGATTTCCCAGGCAGACTTAAACCATCAAGAAACGTGTTCCAAACTTCTGGTTATTCAAATCAGGTTGTTTGAGGCTTGCCCAAGGCTAATTTTCAGCCTGGAGCACAAGTAGAAAATAAATAAGAGGCTGATTGCACAAGGCCTAATCACATGAGGAGGTCTGGCTGAATGACATCAATCCATCACCGGGATTCCTCATATAAGTAAAGCTTGTAGAAACTCCCAATTCCATATCTGCTGTTCCTGTTAACAAAGTAGAAGAGCTGAGAGCCAAAAGTTATTATTTAACCTAATGAATGTTTATCTGGCAACTTGCAGCCCGTGTTAGAGATGCACGTGCATGGAAAAGCTGGCTCTTGCTTTTAGAAATGCATTCATGTCAGCGTGGAATCAGCTTGGGTAATTGGTGCCCTTGTTTATCTGGATCAGGATTTTAACAACATTGTTAACATGATTTCTAGGAAGGTGTCACTTGCTAGAGCAGCTTTAAGTGACAAAATCCATTGGCCCACCCCATTTGGAAGTTGGAGTCCTTTTAAACATGCCAGCAAAGCACTCCTACACCACACATTGTGCCAAAAAGAGGAGACAAAGCCTTGCCAGTCAGCACCTCGCTCCTGCAAGAGCTGATGGCAAGACAGAGCTTATGGCAGGATGTTTGGAAACCCACTGAAGGATGTTGATGTGAATTTATGGTCATTTCTGCACTGGCCTGTGTGCTAAACTGAATTGTGTTGGCCTTAGTACTTTCAAATAACACATTTTTAGGGAGAAGACTACATAGAGTTTTGTCTGCTAATTTGCTTATTAACTAAATAAATCAGGGAAACAAATGCATCCCCCCCAAATCCCCACTTTGGAGTTCCCATTAAGAATGTGAAATTGTGCCTGGAAATCAGGAAATCAAAAGACTGAAAAAAAACAAAAAAAAGAAGTGGAAGTGGCTGGGATTTTCCCAGCAGATGGAAAGGAGATTTACAGCTATATCAGCTTCAGCTCCTTTTGAAAATACTGGCTCTAAAGATGTATACGATACCTGCATGCAGAATGAATCTACAGTAGTGCACATAAACTGAAGTTACAGAGATTCTGAGCATGAATAGGCTTGAGTCCAGAGGTGGTGGTGTTCTGACCACAGCCACGTACCGCTCATTGCTTCAGCAAGTCAGTAAACTGACAGCTTTGCTTTGTACCTTTTGCAAATCTCAAAAGCTATAGCTGACTTTAACATGGTACAAATATGGAGTTGGGATTTCCTTTAAAATTAATTTATTTAACCAAATTTACTAAGATTTTACGGTTATATGTATTTTTAAAAGAGAAGGCTATGGGGAAAAAGAAAAGTCAAATGGCTCCAGATGTTTCAACTTTTGCAGTCTTGGAAAATAAGAGAAAAACCTGTATATTTTTTAATTTGGTACCATCAACCTAGAGGGCTCCTGAGTACACCTACTAATTGATGCATTTGGGAACCAGTTTCTTTGGCTTCTGGGGTAAAAAGAATCTGTCCATTTTTATCTGGCAATTTATCTTAGAATGCCCATGTTCACGGTTTCACTGACGGTTAGTCTTTGCTTAATTACCGCTAAACTGTTAGGTGAGAATTAACTGGATGTTGCTGTTTCTCCGTTTAGGCAAAAGGCTTGTCAGTATTCACTGTTACTATGCAAAATCCATTTCATGTGAGATGACTGCATATCAAAGTGACTGGTATCTTAAAAAATGCAATGACCAGGACAGAAGGATGGTAGGTAGCAGATTTTTTTTTTATTTTTTCACAACACATTTGATTGGTAAGTTCTTAAAAATAAGAATTATTAATATAACCTTAAAAAAAAAAAAAAAAAAAAAAAAAAAAAAAGAATTGAAAGAGGTTAATTTCTAAGGAAAGAAACCACAAAATTAAAGGTAAAAATCACTGACAGAACTAAAAATTAGCAAAGTGGCAAAACTGAAGCTGACATTTTTTGCTGTCTTTAAACTCTCCTTCACTTTTTTTCCCACCCTTTATAGCCGGAACTCCTGTTAATTCTGTTCATCAGGTACATGCGCTGCTCTTTGAAATCACTTTATTGAAATAATGAAAGTAATTTTATTCTTGTATTTTCTGATTTTTATGTATTATATGAAAAAGCTACAAAGCAAATACCAGCCTTAAATATCAATTCCTTTACTGGTCAGGATTGCATTCGTCATCCTGAAGAATTGAACTGCTTTCTCCATTTATCCCATCTCTCAATCCAGCATTTCAGACTTCTAGTGGCCTCTAGTGGTTCTTTGAAATTGCCCACATCTTTCTTTATTTCTGTGTCACAAAAAAGCTGTGTAGCAGGCAAGTACTTTCACCCTGATCCTGCCAAAGCACAGCCCATGTTTGAATGAGCACAGTGTTGTCCAGCTGCTCTCTCTTAGTCCTTTGTTACTAATTCAGTACAAAAGCTGTGTGCGTTGTTGGACTGAGGTGTAAATCTTGAGGAAGACATGGAAGGTTGCTAGAACTCTGTTTGTCAGAGAGATAAATGCTAACATAATGCATTGGATGCTCACAAAGAGGACAAAACTTAGGTTGTCTTGCCCCTAGAAGTTCCCAAAAACCCGATCAAGATAGAGAAAAGGCTTGCTTTTTTTTTTTTCTTGTTTACTATAGGATGCAGATATTTGTGTTTTGGTTTTGTTTTGGTTTTGTTTTTTTCAAAGTTACAAATATTTTAAAATATAAGGTGACTATTCTGTATACACTGTATGCAATAACATTTTTCAGTCGTTGCTTGTGCAGTAGCATGAATCCCTCCCATTCTAGCTACGATGTGCTAATGGTATCAAGAAAGATTTAAACTCATCTCACCTATCCCAATGATTAGGGGTAATGAAAGGGAAGGCAGGGTTTAAGTTGAAGGGAGATTAAACTGCCTGATGGGATGGCGGGCAGTGCTGGGATCTTAATCAGAGTTTGGGAAATGGGAGAGAAAATGTTTATAGGAGGTGATGTTGAGTTGGTGGCGGAGGCAGAGCGACAGTTGCCACAGCTTGCTTTCTCCTGGTTAAACAGCACCGAAAGAAAAAAAAAAAGGTAAAACGTTTCCACAAGGCTACATAGCATGTTGGCATGGGACGTACGTTGGTTTTCACTTTTTCCCAAATCTCTGCTCCTCTATGGCCTCGGATGCTCTCTGGCATTTCGCATCCCCGCTCCGTAGCCCCTTTCAATGAAATTTTGCCTATTTTTGAGGTAGGCGACATCTTGCTGGCACTCTCCTGCAAAAGGTGGAGACAGTTACCTCAGGAAAAGGGCTCGGAAACACTCTTGATCGTTTAAAGTGGTAACGCTTGAACTTAACGGAGATTTTGTTTTGTTTTGTTTTGTTTTAACAACACGGGGTGTTACTTTTTGGGCAGAAAGTGGTGGGTTTTTTAACAGCTTATGCGTCTCCCGTTGGCCACTAGCGAAGGGGACGCTGCCCGCCGCCATGTCGCGCCGGGCTAACGCCACCCAACGCGGCCCGCCTCCTTCAGCCGTGAAGGCGGGAGGAGGCGGGCCGCGCCGGGCGGCCTTAGTCCTGCCCCTCATGTCGGCGCAGGCGGGGAATCGCAGCGGCACCGGCGCTGCCGTTTCCCACCCCCTTCCTGCCTCTTTCCTCGTCGCCGCCGGCAGCGCTCAGGCCTCGATCGCAACGCCAGGCCGCCGCGGTGGTGAGGGCGGGCGGCGGCGGGGCCGAGGAGGGGGGGCCCCTGAGGCGGGCGGTGGGGAGGTGGAGGGTCCGGGGTAGGCCGGCCCGCCGGGTGGCGGTTCCCAGCGCCTCAGGAGCGCCCCGAGAGCCGGGGCGTCGAGGTGGGGGGCTGCAGCCTATGTGGCTCTGCTGGGATCCGGGTCGGGTTGGTTTCGACGCCGGTCGGCTCTGTCTCGGTTCCCCGCTGTAGATCCGAGGTTTCGTTTTTCCCCCATTAGCCCTGCTGGGCAGCTAACACTGGGTCTGAGCGTCCTCTCTCTCTCTCTGCGCCGACTGAACAGGGAGCCTGCGTCAACTGCGATCCGCCTCTGGAAACCCTGGGTAGGTGGGATGAATCCAGGCCTTCCCGCCATCCCAGCCTGCTGAACATCAAGTAATTAATACTGCTTCAGCCTGCACTCACTTGGAGGTAAGAAACACTGTGAAACCAGCCCACCGCTATAGCTCCTGTGCCTTTGCTGCTGTTCGGAGCATCTTAGTCCTTGGTAACATGTAGCTTCTCAGTTTGTCCCTGGGTTATGTCCCACAAGCAGCTGAGGCTTTAAAGAATGAAGGACATTACTCATACAGTTAAATAGAAGCCTGGCATTAAAACTGATAGCATTGGCTTTTAAAAGGAAACAGGCATGTGTATAAATGTCAAGCATCTGGTAAGAACTAGGACATAATATTAGAATGGCTTTTTTCTCCCCCGTATTACATGCCTTTCTTTGAGACAGATTCAATACTGGTTGAACTAAAATGAGAAATACAACTTGGATGCAGGAATACATTAACAAAACTTTGCCCTAGAGCCACTTGACAATAGTATCACGAAGTCCTCTTTTGGAAGGAGGTGTTTTGCCATACCTGACAGGTACACTGGCAGCAGCTCAGTGCTGTAACGGGGAATGCAGGAGGAGAACTGGGAATTGATAAGTATATTGGAAGAGCCACTGTCAAACGGGTCTGTGTGATACAGGTGGAGAAGGTTCTTTTGTGGGTTGATCGCACATCCTCATTGTTTACAAAAGGCTGTTTGGGAGGGCGCACTGATTGAGGTGGCTGTCAGCAACCACAGCAGAGGAAGCTGGGTGTTTTTATCCAGGGGTAGATCACCTTCCCCACCTTAGTACCACAATGTGTTTATGTTGGGCAGTCCCACAGTGCCCGTGCTGTTTGTGGAGGGTGATCGTGGAGGGTCACTGAAGTGACTGGTAGCGTGGATTGTGATGGAGGTGCCTCATGTTCACTGTCTTGTGTTCTAGCTTACGTGTAGGAGTCAGTATCCACACTGTGGAAGAGCTTCACTGGTGAGACTTGTGGCCTGCTTTCAGTGTAACTCTGTCTCTTGCTGCACTACTTCAGCGCTTTCTAATTTGGCCTAAAAAATCAAAAGGACAAATTTCAGGTCAGAATGTTGTAGTCTCCAAGTTGTGACAGGCTGCAGGTGCTGCACTTCAGAAATGTTAAAATGTTTGCCAAAACCATCTGAACAGTAAACAGGAGTTCACCTTTGGGCAGGATTGCTGCTGCTGTTTTAGGGTATATCTGTGCTCTAAGGGGAAAAACTCTTTAGTATGTCTGGGCCTTCACTTTTCAGTCTCTTAGGAGAAAGGGTTGTCAGCCATGTCTAGTTTCCAATGCAGTTTGCAGGGAGTTGAAATAAGGTGTGTACCTTCCTAGTAGTGATGGGAAGTGATGTTCTGGATCAAACATGGGGTCTATTTTGCTTGTTCTGTATTTGGTGGCAGTCACCTGCCAGGTCCAGGAAGCACCAATTCCCAGCCTGCATAACTGAGAAACAAGCTGCCCAGTGGCATTTTGTTCCTAATCCTAGTGCTTAGTTATCAATAAGGTAACTTAACAATGAAAAAGTCTTTGCTGATGACTGAAGGCCTTAATAGCACAAATTATATTTTTTTCTTAAAATCCTATCAAACTGTTTAACTTGATGTCTTAGTTAAATGTTGCATTAATTCAGATCTTTGGGTATTCTTCAGTTAGCTAAAACAGTAACTTGTTTTCTGAGGATTTTCAATTAACATAGAAATAATGCAGTGTAAATAACTATTCGTAGTCATTCAGGGATCTCCTATCTTCTCTTCAAAAAAAAAAGCACTAATCAGGTAGATGCAAGTTAAACAGCTTGGAGCTGTTAATATAAAATGAAATTGTACTTTCAGTAAATCTAACTATGCCAAATACAAGAAGTAAGTCTTGCATCTCCTCAGTGGGGAAATTAATGTGTCTTGTCTGTATTTTTAAATCATTTATTGAAGGTTTTGGGGGTTCTTGTCTCCTGGCTCCTGTGCATTTTAATTACTGAGATGCTGTGGTGTTCTATAGGCTTCTTAACATTCAAAGTGATTCCTACATAACATCACTTTTTGTGTTGTTCTTCTATTGAAGAATTGAGTGGGGTGGGGAGGGGAGGCCAACTGTGAAATTGCATCCAATGTAACCAGATTATTTCTTTTTGTAACCCTTCTAGTGTAAACAAATCACATTGCATCATGGCAGCAGACTCTATGGAAATTGATGATGCTTTATATAGGTAAGAATATCTGATTTTTAAGCGTTGCTCTTGACTTTTCAGCAACACTTATGTTTACGTGCAGTAATGTGAAAGACAAGGCTTGAAAACACTGTCTACTGCCAGTTAGGTAAAGGTGTGTGTACTTGTGCTGCTGTGTCCTGCCTTTTGTAAGGCAAAAAACCCAAAGTCATCAGCAAGTGAAATAGAACCCACTTCTTGCAAAGGTAGCAGTGAGAACTGGTTGAATTGAAGATACAATCAATTCTTCTGTAAAACTGTTCTTCTACTGGTCTCATAACAGGTGTTTTCTGACCATTATTAGTATTTGACCAGTAAAAAGCATAGGTAAGTACTATGGAGTTGTACAAAGTTCCAATAGTATCAATCGTGTGCTTTTTGGAAAACACGAATAATACTTCTCCTATTTGTAATACGGATTTTTCTTTCTGCCTTTAGCTTGTTTCCCCTTTGACAAAGCAGATATTCCTCTCTTGTTCCTCATCTACTTTCACTACCTTCTTTTCACCTTCCTTTTCGACATTATGTAATTTTTCTCCTTCATAATTTCTTTTATTCCTCAGTCTTTGCCATACTTCTCTGTCCTCTTGAACATCATCAGTATCTCTGTTATCCTGCAGACTTCAGGGTTTTGGGTCTTTTTGGTAGATTTTTTAAAAATTATTATTTTTTTTTATTATTATTTTTGTTTTAATTTGTTAGCTGGGAGTGGCTTAAGATCACTTGGCACAGCAATAGTTCAGAGAGCCTGTGCTGGAACAAATGGTATCCCTGGAAAAACGTGGTGGGATGAAAAGCTTCTTTATATATGAAAAAAATAATAAAATTAAAAAAAAAAAAATCACCTGTATGCTGAACAAATGAGGCTTTTTTTTAATTCAGCGCAATGCTTCCTGTGTTGTATGTGTCATTTTACTTTTTGGCACTAGTCTTGTGAAAGTCATACTTTTCCTTGGTGGAAAAGGTGGTATTTAGAATGGTTTAAGTTTAATTATATAGTTGGAAACTAAGAATCTTTCAGAGCTCAGGATCTGACTACAAAAAATGCTGCATCTTCTGGTTTGAAGATTTCTGATAACAAAGAAATTCTTTGGTTTGCTTGTGTCTTCAGTAGTTAATTCCAAAAACCTACTATTCTGAATAGGTTTTACACTGATTTAAAAGTTATTTCTCTTCTCTAAAACCTGGAACTGAAGAGGTCTGTACTAAATGCATTTCACTATTTGGATTGTGAGTGCAAATATTACATTTAATATACATTTATTTCCTAAAGCACTATACAGTTCAGATACATGCATGTTATGTCCTCAGTTGCCTGTTGAACAGAGGGCTGGTAAATAGAACTGTGCATGGGTCACTAGTGACACACACTCATCTGCAGAACTTGGTATTGCGGATTAGAAACTGATTGGGATGATAGAATAACTGAAATTATTTGAACTTTTTTGGAAATGACTGGGAATTCTTGACTTGCTTTCATATGCTCTTGACTTTATTTTTATCTTGTTTTGATCTGAATTTATCTTTGCTGTAGTCGCCAGAGGTATGTTCTTGGAGACACGGCAATGCAGAAGATGGCTCAGTCCCACGTATTCCTGAGTGGTATAGGTGGTCTTGGTGTGGAGATTGGTAAGTTAGGTAACATTTATTTAAGCAGACACAAGTGTATGTAAACATACTGTCCCAGAATACTTGTAAAGCTTATTTTAGATGTAATAAGCATGTCTGAAGTATCCCAGTGAATTTATATGTGCATGATGCGTATGAGTAACATAGCAGATGCAGGAAAGATCCTGGACTTTTCTCTAGTAAGCTTTTTACTAGAACAACATTTCAATTTTTACTTTAAAATGTGCTTCCATGGACCAGATTGCTTTATCCAAAATCTTGTGTCTTGGGTGAAGGTTGAGGGTGGATAATCCAAGTTATGCCTTTAGGCGTCAGCATCAATGAATGTAATACAGGAAGAGCTATAGCCCGTATTATCCCCATGTAGGAAATGGGGGAGTGGGAGGTAGGAGAACAGATGCAATTTGGTGAAAAATGCATAACTTCCCTGGTGCAAGAGACTCCTTAACAATTTCCCTGACTCTTTATGAGCAAGACTTGTCTTGGCTGGTTCTTACCTGGGGTGTTACCCTTTCAGTTGGCTTTAATGGTACTCTGCACCAGATGCCAGAACAGAGTCATGGGGTTTTGCAGTTTATTGTCATTAGTGTCTCTGTAATCACCCTTGTGGGATGAACAGCTGACAAATGACAAATGCAGAGAGCTTTTTTAACCTTGCTCATGTTATTCTGCCTTCAGTGGTGCTGTAGAATGCTTGAGCCAAATGTAAAAGAGAACAAACCCTTAAGCTGTGAAGTTCTTAGCAATGACATACTGTTATTGTCCACCCACATAACTATTCAATTACAGATTTGCAAGAAATCTGCAACAGTCCCTCTCTCTTTCTGTTTTTTTTTTTTTTTTCAGCCAAAAATATAATTCTGGCTGGGGTAAAGGTATGTAAAACAGTTCTGTTGTTGGGTATTCTTGGGTGAGCAGGAGAAAAAGGGACAACACTACTAGCTAGCTAATCTTAAGTTTCTGAAACTGTCTTTCAGTAGAAGGATTGCAAAACATTTGAGGACCTGGGGGTGAAAACTTCTAATAATCTGGATGTTCTAGTGGTATGGCCCAAGTCTCACATTAATGTCCACTGCACTCTGAAATAGCGCATGTAATATTTTAGCCAGCTGCTGATCAGACATTGAATCCTCTTGTACAAAGTGGCCTCTCCTAAATAGAGTAGTATAAACTCAAAAGCCAAACTGTTCAAAATATGTTATCCTATTCTGTCATCCATCAGAATCCTTTTGTGTAGACGTTAGAATGGTTGGGTGTTTTAATCCAACAACTGCTTTTGTGCTGCTGGGATTAATTTTATTAGAAGCCTTTTAAAACTCTTTCTTCCAATCAAAAAAAAACTTGTTTATAATTTTGGGAGTCCATTAATTTACAGATCGCAATTGCCCTTTAATCACAGTGTGGCAAAAATCATCCTTGGTATTTCAATGCTCTCATCACTGCAAGCTGGGAAGAAAATGCTTAATGAAATGCATATTGCGGGTGTGTTTCTGTCTCTCAAACAGTAAGAGTTTTCTTGGAAAAGAGGTTGGAGGAGCTTATTCTTATACATGGTACAACTAAATCTTCTGCCGTGCTAGTCCTCCAGCATTTTATGTGGGGCTTAATCCATCCTTTTGGGTGCTATGACCATGTACAGTTCTTCCAGTAAATGCTTTTTGTCGAACTTTCTTAGGCTCTTACAGTTCATGACACCAAGCAGTGCACGAAATGGGATTTGGGGACCAACTTCTTCATCCATGAAGATGATATTACCAGTCAAAGGAACAGGTTGGTGAAGTCTTTGGAGTGAGGGAGGACTGAACTTGATTAGGAGTAACAGTTTCATCACCGGCAAAAATAACAGTTCATTGTCCAAGAGCTGCTAATATATATCAAATACTTGTTAAACCCTTTCTCTGGAGTTACTGGCTTTGAGTACAGTGCCCAGGTAGGTATTAGGGGAAGTCTAGGTTGGGACTGGAGTTCTGTCTGAGTCAAACATCTCCCTTATTGCAGTTGGGAGCTTGCAATGTAAATTTAATAGTGGGGGCCAGGGTACATTTCTTCATTGGGCGTTCTCAGCCACCCATGCGAGACTAGAAAACAGCCATGACACCAGACCACCAGTGAGTCCTGTTGTATACTGGACAGAGCTGTTTTCCTCAGACCTGCTAGGAATTTAAGTGTGAATAAATGAGTTGGTGATTCTTGCCAGGAGACTTCCTGAAGGATTCTTGTAGGGCATGTGTGGTATGAAATTCTGTATTGAAAATACAATTTTGTAGATGCATAAAAAGCTTGAAAGTTGCTGTTCTTTCAGGGCTGAGGCCACGCTTCATCGTATTGCAGAACTCAATCCATATGTCCATGTAGCAGCATCAACTGTGCCACTAGATGAAACCACAGATCTGTCTTTCCTAAAGCAGTACCAGGTATGTCACTCTTAAAGCAGTTGTATGTGGTATTTTGCTCAGAGCAAACAACTTGGATTTTTTTACCTAAGTAAATAAAATGAAAACAAACTTTAAAGTACATTTTGAGATGATGTAAAGAAGTAGGTCTTGTATTTGAACTAATGAAATGGTTGTGCTCATTTTTTTCAAGGCTGAAACAGTGGTTTTGTGTTCCTAGCACTTTCTCATGACACTTATTATGGAATGTTCTATGACAATAAATAGCTAAGTGAGATTGCCATACAATTTTTTGTTGTTGTTTGAAGGTGAAACTGTGACTTTTTTGCAGCTACATGGCACAGATGTTCTACATATATTTTGTGTGCTGTATTCTAGGCAGTAGAAACTCAGGCTAAATAATTAGAAAGATCATTTATGTATTTAATGAAACGTAAGCTCCTCTGAGGTGGAATGAGGATGTTTTCAGTTGTTCAGTGAGCTGTCTCCTGGCTGTGTGCATGGCTCAGTCTGAGTTGGGAACTTTTACTGTGTGGCTATCGGTTATACCCAAGCTCACCAAGTTTCTGAATGTCCCACCTATAATAAGCCATGTGTAACTGAATGGGACGCAGTGCATATGCTTTGTAACCCAGTACTGTCCTAAACTTTAAAAGAATGCTTGCAGAAATTGTATGTCTGCAATTTGATGAGCACCAGTACTTGAAGCTTGTGCAGACTTCTTGGTGTGCACTGATGAGTATCATTTTTGTTTGTTTTGCTAACTTTAATCTTAAAATTCAAGATCTGAATTTTCTCTGAGATTATCCATAACTGTTTTTGTAAGTATTCTAATTAGATTGAGTTTCACAGCTGCAGTTTAAAAAAAAAAAAAAAAAAAAAAAAAAAAAGAGAGAGAGAGAGAATTTGCTGTTCCTGCTTTTCCTCATCTTGTTTCCAGAACTTGTGGAGCAGTAACCCATCTGTTCTAATGTGTAATGAGAAAACTGACTCAAGACTGCTTTCTCTTTTATGTGTGGGGGAAAGGAGTCAGGACACCTGAGTAACTTACTGTTAGTACCACTTTTTCCATAGCCTGAAGAGGTTGATTGCTTTCAGTGTCTTAGATTTATTTCTGTTCTTGTTCACAGTGTGTCATATTGACTGAAGTAAGTCTGTTGCTGCAGAAGAAGATTAATGACTTCTGTCATGCTCAGCAGCCACCTATTAAGGTAATAGAAAAAATTAAACACATGAATAATCTGTACAGTGAGCATTCTGGACCTCCAGCATGTTCTATCCAGAAGTGGAGAAAGCTGGTTATGAGGTATATAGTTCTATGAAGATAGCATGTTGATGGAGCAGTATGAATTTTGGGAGTAGGATGCTGCTACTCTGTACATGTGTCTGGTGTTATCTGGATACCAGCCCAGATGACGATAGCTTGGTTCTAAAAAAAAAAAAAAAAAAAAAAAAAAAAAATTTCAGTTAAAGAAATAGTTTTCACTGTTAACGCATAATTGTTCTGAAAGAACGTGCTGAGACCAAATGTAACAGTAGTAGAAATGGCAGTATTTCACTGTGTATTGGTGTGATTCCTGTTTTTTGTCTAGGGGTTCTGAAATGCTCATGCAGGTTCAAAGTCTGTCATGAATGCTGTGCTATATAGTCAGTGGCCTGCGTGCACATGACAGGTTTCTACCATAGAAGTTAAACCTGCTAGCCTTGGACAAGGTTGAATGTGAGAGGTCATTCCTTTGGCTTGTGTTGTTTTAGGGTTATTCATGATTTTTACTTTCTCTTGTAGTTCATCAGTGCAGATGTATATGGAATATGTTCACGTTTGTTTTGTGACTTGGGTGATGAATTTGAAGTGCTGGATACAACAGGAGAGGAGCCAAAGGAGATCTTCATTTCAAATATAACACAAGTAAGGGATAGAAGTCATTGTGCTGCTTTAATGTTTTTTTTTATAATGACTCATTATTCGCTGTGTGACCAAGCAGAGTGTTTCACTTCAGCAGCCTGCTAAGCAGTTGAAAATGGACAGTATAGCAGAGGCAAAGAAAGTTACTTGGTTCTTGTGTCTCGGTCAAAACCAGTCAGTGATAAGGTGCTAACATTGTAGACCATAGTGATGCTTCCTGGTCATTACTTACAATGTAACATCACAATATTGAGTCTGTCTGGTTGTTTTTTTTTTTTTTCTTTTGAGAGAGAGAAAGAAATGAGGAGATGTAGAGAGAAGAGGACATAGCCTTGGTGTGGGAATAGGTTAAGTCTTCTAAGGAAGCCCTGAAATAGGCATTTTTATGAGAAACTGCAGCACATATAGAGGACGACTACTGGAATGATCAAGGGGATTGAGAAACTGTTTTGAAAAGAAATTTAAGGGTTTGTTTTAACCTACGAAAGCAGAGGCAACGGGAAGAGGATATTATTGCTAATACTTCCAGTGCAGAATGTTAGAGAGGGTGTCCATTTGATCTTGTATTATTGTTTTATAGATGGAAACTACTTTAGCTCCTTCTCTCAACTCTGGAAGTCCAGACTGTAACCTCACTCATCCAGTAGCAAGTCTTTTGTTGTATCTCCAGTCTAGATGTAATAATAACCGAACTAGAAGGGGTTGTATAGCAAGTTGGGTTTGATCTGAATTAAAGCTCATGATATGATGATTTGGGTAGCCTGTTCTTTGGTATCTTTAAAAGGGAATGGATGACTTGATTGTTCTCATTAATTACATAAAGAGTACACAGTTATGTTTCATGGCTTGTGCTGATTGCCTGCCAAGTCAAGGAATGATTATATATCTGTATATATATCCTGTGATTCATAATCTGATGCTTGAGTTTAGTTGTATCTTGCTTCTACTCTCTGAAGTGTAAAACTGACCAGAATTACAACTCAATACCAAAAACACCATCAAGTGGCTGTTCTTGTCCTGTGGACAGGGTCGAGGTGGCATTCTGTCCCTAAATCAGAGAAGAATTTTCTCTCGTCAACTCATTTGCCATTCTCCATGCCACAGAGAAYGTAGTCCACTGTAATTAAGTTTTATGCTACATAAGTGAAATCCTTCTAATACTGGGAGCTCAGGAAGGGATGGCAGGAGACTTTACAGGCCAGGCTTGCTTGCAAATCCACTATGTACAGCCTGAGCTGCACCACAGGGTCTTGATGAGCTGTCCTCAGACTGCACAGGGGACTCTGTGTGCATGGGAGGTTGGCATGACATCCTGTAACAGGATGAGATGTTGTCCGAGATTCCTGCTTGTTTGTTTGTGATCTACTTGAGGCTGTGGCTTTCCTGTATTTAAGGATGTCCAGCTTTGTAAGCTTCCTAACTTTCAAGGATGAGTTTGGGGTGTCCTTTTTAAGGAGATCAGATGGAAAGGAAGCATGAAGTAATAAGGACCATTCACAAGACTTTATTTCTTAATGTCTCTGAAAATTTCTTTGTATATGTAGTCTATTTTTGGTTTGGAAAAAGGAGATAAATTTGCTACTACTTCAGGACATAACAGTGAATTTGCTAAGAACTAACAAATGCAGTTTGCTAACATGCTGAGAACTGTAAAAGGTAAAAATGAGAAAGTCTGTTATGAAAACACTGTTAAACTGAAAATAACAGGACTGAAAAAGTTATCATAGGTAACTCCCTTGTTATGGCAGAACTGAGGTGCTAAAAGTATTAGAGGCTGCAGTTTCAATAGGCAAAAAGCTATGTGTCTACGATAAAACATGACTCTCTTACACAAGACACTTTCCTCCTTGCTAACTTTGCCATTTTCGCTTTCAGTCAAATCCTGGTATTGTCACTTGCCTTGAAAATCATCCACACAGGCTTGAAACAGGACAGTTCTTAACCTTTCGGGAAGTTAATGGAATGTCATGCTTAAATGGATCCACACACCAAATAACAGGTAAACTGTTGCTGACTCATTTGCAAGGTATTTGTTTTTTGGCCTGTTTTAGCTCACTGTAGTGTTAGTTACTGTAGCCAGAGGAGTGCTGGGTTGTGCAGACCTCCAGTGAGCTTGCACAAAAAAATTGCTTTCTGGTGCAAAGGTCTTCCTAGTGTTGTCTTGACTCCATTTCCATTTAGTAAAGTCTTTCCAAACTCATCTTGCTGCCTAAGGAGCAGTGGAAACTCTCAGCTAGTGGAAACTAGTTGGCAGCCTCTGAGGTTACTGTCATTAGTTTGCTGACAAAACTGTTTTATTTTTTGGAGGGTCCCATAATGCCTGTGCTTCTGTCACGGTTTTGGACTAAATTAACACCACTTTGTCTGTCACTGTTTGCCTTGTGGTTTTTTGGGTGACAATGTAAGTGTACAAGGATGCATTGACATCACTCTGTTTCTAAGCATGCTTTTGAAGTGATTCTCATGATTTATGTTTACCCTGCTTTGGTCTGCATCGTGCATGTCTCAAGGCATACTACTTGGTTCCTTTTGGATGCTGGGGAATTGCCCAATTCCCAGATCTGAATGCCTGTTTGTCTGGAGCAGAAGAGAGAGTGGGTGGGTGGGGGTTGTTTGTTTTTAACTATTTTGTGGTCTGAGACAAAAACAGTACCCTTGAAACATGTGGTTGAGTCTGTTTTCTCTGGACCCTTTTCTTTTGCTAGTGCTGATGCTGTGTTTGGTTCCTTCCTCTTAATCATGGCCCAGGTTTTGGTTTCAGTTTTCCATGAATTAACAATTTTTGTGTCTTCTTGCTTTATCTGAATGATGGCCCAGGTGGTATGAGAGGAAAGATGTGACTTAAATGCTCCAGCTGCCCTTTTTGATTGCCTGTTTTTCTAGTCATGGGGCTAAAATCCTACTCTGAGCAGTATACTGGACACTGCTGTGCACAGTCTAAATAAAACTGAGAGTGATTTCATTTTTGCTACAGAGCTGTGGTCATCAGAATTCTTGTTAAATCTGCTGCCACTTTAAAAAGCTTATTTCATAACAGATCATGTGAAACTAATACCTTAGCCCAGAAACTGGCAGAGAGGGACAATCCTGTTAGTTAGGAGGATCAGCTGTGTTTACGCTATCAAACCAAGGTTGCCCACTACAAAATTACAGCATAAAAAGCATTGGCAAAACCCCGCTTTATTGTATACAGAATTGTGGTATCCAATGACACTTTTAATTATCAGTCACTGTTTATTCTATTCTCTTTTCAGTGGTGTCACCTTATTCCTTCAGCATTGGTGATACGTCAGATATGGAGCCTTACTTACATGGAGGCATAGCTGTCCAAGTGAAGACACCCAAGATGTTTTACTTTGTAAGTGTGTGCTTGACATAACCAGGTTCTTGAGTGTTAATGGTCTGAGCACTGGAAGCAGAGTTTAGCAGATACGTGATTTGGTTATCTGCAATTTGCGTTTACACTAATTTTATTGGGTAAGAATAGTGATACCGATTTACTAAACCATAGACAATAGGAAATACTTCAAAAATACCTGCCAATGTAGAGAAAAAAAAAATTTATGGGCAGCCTATCGGTGTACTGCTGGGGACTCCATGAAGGTCTACAAATATGTGGTTTCTTGGTGGCCTTCTGAGAAGAAGAGACAGTTGGATGAGTTTGTGTAAGAGGGGTTGCAAGCTACATGGTGCTGTGTGCCTTTTTGGGCCCGCAGAAAGTAGATCCTGACTGCCCTCAAACATTCTTCTAAAAAGCTGGGAGCGAGGACCAGCTGCTTCTGATATGAGAACGCGCAGCTCAGTATCTTGTCTCTGTGAAGCAGTAGCTTCCTGTTGTTCCTGAGTGGGGAAGTTCTACAAGGAAACAGCCCGTTCTACAAGCAAACAGTTGCCTATTAAAATCTCTGGTAGCCGACCACAGAGCAGTTTATGAGATGGGTCTTGCCACGAGGATGTGAAACATCTGTCTGACCGTTTTTGATTGACAAAACTGGCAGTAGATGATTATTTTATGCATCTTTTGTGGCATTGGACTCGATCTTAACAGTCTTTTCAAATCTAAACAATTCTATGATTAATAATGGGGAGAGTAATAGCAATGCTAGTAAGAAAGGATATTTGGTTCTTAGTCTCTGCAGGAAGAGTATTTTTTTTGTCAGGTAGCAGTGACTGTTGTGTCCTTAAGTGGGTGTATTGTTATCATGAATTCTATTTTTCCAGGAACGGTTGGAGAAGCAGATAACAAATCCGTTATGCCTTGTTGCGGATTTTAGCAAGCCTGAGGTAATTAGCATGTGGGGATTTGGGCGTAAGTTAAAATTGGGCTTTAATGTTAAAACTACATGGAATGTAATCTGCAGCTTTATGTGTAGAACAATATAATTTCCTAACTCTATTCTGTAGTAGTTCAATATGAGTTTAAACTGTGAAATAAGAGTGAGGTATCAGTTTGTGTGGTCACACAGAATATACATTATGGTTTAGATCACTGTAGAGGCTTGTTATCCATGATTTGCACCAAGTGTATTGTAAATGCATAGCTCAGCCACCTCTGCTGTTTAAAATCTCAGTTTTTGATAAGTCTTTAACAGAGTGGGAGTGTAAATTTTGCAAGTGACACAATGATTTTTCCTGTATTTAATGATGTTTAGTTGATAAAAATCACACTGGCATCAAAGCTGGGATAATCAGAAAAAGGTTATCATAGGTTGGTTGGAAACTGGAGTTAACAGTGTAAGAATTAATTTTTTTCTCTTTGAAAAAATGATTCAGAGGTATTTTTAAAATCTGAGAGGAAGCTAGCAGTATTTGACTCTAACACAATTTTAGTTAAGTATTATGGACATGCAAGGCATGTAAGTCTCGGGCTCATTAAAATCTTAAACTAAAAAATGTTGATCTAATGATTTTTTTGTTTGTTTGATAATGTAAGGTCTGACTTGCCTGTTCAGATTTTCTACGTTTGACCCTTAATGCTGGGCTTTGGTATTGGTGTTTGGCAAAATGCAATGCGTTCGAATGTCTAATTAAAAGAAGATTACTGCGTTTTCCAATTTCAGCACTAAATTGGTTTGGGGACTCTTTAGTTGGACTTTGTTGAAGTGAGTGCTGAATGTGTGTGAAGGGTATTGCATTACTACTGAGTAATACTTTATAATCCCAATAGTAAAAACAGTAGTGTAAGGTATTTCAAATTCACTTTTTAATGCTATTTAAAAACTTTTTTTGAGAGGTATGGTTAAGAGACAAGGAAGTGAAATGGTAATATAAGAGTTCAAATAGTTGCTTTTGTTTCCTTCAGTTTTCTCAAGTTTGTAACTGATCAACAGCTATTGTTGTCTTAACAGGCACCTTTGCAGATCCATGTTGCCATGCTTGCCTTGAATCACTTCCAGGAGAACTTTGGTCGCGGACCGAACATTGGGTAATACAGCAGTCTTGTGTTTGCTAAGCCTTGAATCAGACAGATCTCTCCTTTTATTGTAGTTACTGGTTTGATGTGCAGCCGGGTACCTTTGCTAAGGTACCTTGGTACTTAATAGATGACGTAGAAATGAAAAGTTGAAATCTAGATGAAAAATGTCACCTAGTGCATGTCTAGGTTTGTAACAGGGCTTTCCCAGTATATCAGTGGCACTTTCTGGGCCCAGGTAGAGAGAAAATGCTTCTGGAGGAAGTCCTTCTCTGTTCCATTTTTTTCACATTGTGGGGTTAATATGGAAAAGTTGTTTCAGTGATTCCTGAATTATCCTGTAGCTTATGGATTTTAAAAAAAAAAAAAAAAAGGTCTGAAGGATTTTTTTTTCGTTTTCAGTATTTTTTTTCAGCTGTAGTTCTTGATGTGCATAATTTTGAGTTAAGACAAAACTACTTACAAAGTATAAATCTTAAGACTGGACTTGCACATGGGCTTCTCCATTGAGACTCCTGTTCTTGAGCTAACTGTAACATTCAGAAGTGCATCTTTAATGCTCTCTGTTAAAGCCAATATAAATTTCCAGACTCTTCCTACTACTGTATCCAGTGCTTTTTTCCACCATTGATTGTGTTTCTAGAAGGACTCTGGAATGTTTAAGTGATCATTATTGTTTCTACCCTGGTGTCTAGAAGCCTTCAAGATGCTGAGGAAATGCTGAAAATAGCCATGTCTATAAGTGAGACACTGGAAAACAAAGTGAGTAAGGAATCATCGTCATTATGAGTCATTTTTGATGTGCTCATTTACTTGCCTAAAGGTCATGCCTTAGTTGTTGGTCCTTGTTCTGGTCTTTGTGTCCATCTTTAGATGGATCAGCTAGCTTTCTGAAGGCCATGTGAGGAAACAGGATGGTGTTTCAGCACGGGTTCAACTGAACGTTCACTTGACATGAAGGCTGAATCCTGTGGCTATGTGAATCCAGTTTTTAGATAAATGCATATTACAAGTACAGGGTATACAGTGGATCTGTCTTGGCTGGAAACCTTTTTGCTAGTCAGAGTGAAATAATTTGTCTGTCTTTTACTGAAGAACAATAATCTATGAAACTGTCAAGCACTGACTTGCTTGATTGAAGGGATAAATCTGTTGTTACTATGTCTTATTTTTCAGCCTCAGGTGAATGGAGATGTAGTGAAATGGCTGTCTAGGACTGCTCAGGGATTTCTAGCTCCTCTGGCTGCAGCAGTGGGTGGTGTTGCTAGCCAGGAAGTCTTGAAAGCAGTAACAGGAAAATTTTCTCCATTGCAGCAGTGGGTAAGGCTGTCTTTGGTTTTGGATCTTTATTTTGACAGTGATGTTATGAATGGTTGTGTGCGAATGCTATATGATCAAAATAGCCTGAACAGCTTCTGTAACAGGGGAAGAATAAAAAAGCCTTGAGACTGAATTTAGGAAAAAATACAATGTTTTTATGTGTACAATAAAAGTGCAGCCAGTTTTAGTTAAAATTTTCGTGTTTGGGGTTCAGACCCATTCTTTTTTCCCCACAAGCAAGGAGAGCATTGGCCTGTCAGTGCATGGCTGCAAAGGTGTGATATAGGCCAGATGCCAGCTTAAGCAGCTGTACATAAGAGCAGTGCTTTCAGACTCTCAGGATAAGTGTCAGAATAAAGTTAGATTTAAAAACTTCACAGTCTAATTTGGAGGGGTAACATGCCTGTCAGAAGTCAAAAGCTTGCAGCTCACATTTCAGTGAGCTTTTTTTCCCTCTGTGTCCAGGTGCTTTTTCCTGTCCACTAAAATTGTCAAGTGAACTGTAGGGAACTGAATGCTGTATAGTCTTCCACTAACAGTAAAAACTTAGTGCTTCTAAATTTCTAGACTCTGTTGTACATAGAAAATATTTACTTTGCTTTTTAAACAAAAGTAACATGAATGTTTTTCACAGGTTTTTATTGGTTTTTTTCTTTTTTTTTACAGCTATATATAGATATGTTAGACATTGTAACACCTCTAGAAAAGATGGGCTCTGAAGAATTTCTCCCACGGTAACTATAACTACAATCTGCTGGTTTATGTACTGTTCACATCTGAGTCTCAAGCAGGCACAGATGTCTTTTAAAGTTAGTTCAGGGCTGTTTACTGGAGGGACAGGTTTGGGGTTGAGAATGTGTGTCCTATTTGAGCATGGGAGGAATAGGAATTATAGGGGACTCGGTCTGATTTTCTTAGTTCATGTCAAAGTGCAGTTTGGCATCAATGATACTACCGTGATAAATGGCAACTTATTAGTCTTCTGTTTTTGTCTCCTATGCCTGCATAGGGGAGATAGGTATGATGCCTTGAGGGCTTGTATTGGAGACTCTCTGTGCCAGAAGCTGCATGATTTGAATGTTTTCTTGGTGAGTATGACTTGACACCTACACGTTTTGCAAATGCTTTGTTGATACAGCTAATGTCCGCTGTCTTCAGAATAGTGAGAGCTGCCCTGATGATGTGTGCCACTGCAGAATAAATGGTCCAAAATTGTAATGGGACTTGTCTATTATACTTGTCTTCATGGTTTTCACTTGCATTTCTGACTCTAAAAATGTCATTTTCTTTAGGTTGGCTGTGGAGCGATAGGCTGTGAAATGCTAAAAAACTTTGCACTTCTTGGTGTCGGTACTGGGCAAGACAAAGGATTGGTAAGTCACCTGTTAACCTCACTTTGCTTATTAAAAAGTAATGTGACAAGGAATAATTAAATAATTAGACGACTTAAAAATGTTAAAAGTCTAAGCCTTATTTCAGGTTGATCTCTGCGCAGAGGGTAAAATGGCCTCAGCATAGAGTGGAAGTAGTGTGCAATTAGAAGCAGAACACACTTGGAGCAGTCTTGCTGTATTTTGATTTTAAAACAAAATTTAATCAGTCAGTATAGGCAGAGCTGTTAGCCACAGTGGATGCCAACAGGAGTGCTTTGTTTTGACAAGTTTCTGTAGAGATTTAATCAAGATTATTGCTCAGTGCTACGCTTAAATTGTAACTTCAGCTGTTGCTTTTGCCCCTTCTGACTTAGGTTACAATTACAGATCCAGACTTGATAGAGAAATCCAACCTGAACAGGCAGTTTCTTTTTCGACCTCATCACATACAGGTAAGCTTTCTTGTTCAATAAACTTTCTGGACTATTGTTCTGTTTCCCTGTCCTGTGTCCCCACTGAGAGCTGAACTTGTGAGTGTATGTACTTCTGTCCAGAAAAGACTGTAATGAAATCCAGTATCTTTTAAAACAATACCTAGAACTATGTTGTCATCCCACTTATCACTAGTATCAGTTGAGTAAAATTGGCTGGTCTGATCTTAATTTGTACTGGTGTCTTTGATGAAATCTCTCGAACTTGAGAATCAGATGAGGAATGCTGTGTTGCATAAGAAGCTGCCATGGGTTAATATGCCAGAAATGCTTTACTATACCATTGAAATTCAGGGGGAATAAAACAAAACAACAAAAAATAGACAGCACTGGCGGAAGTGTTCTCAATAGAAGAACTACTGCTAATGGAACTTGACCAAAGTTGCTATCTTCTGACTTAATTCAGTCTTCGTTAAGCTGGTAAATAGCTTGGCAAAAAAACAGATACATTCAGTAAATGCATGATACAGAACCTGTTAATTCCTTAGAAGCAGAGAGAATATCCCTGTACTTGCAAACACAGCACAAAATAAAAAAGGTTGCTCAGATCTTGACACCAATGGGGAAAAGGGATTCCCCTGCCCAAAACCCAGTGGCTGAATTTTCTGCCTCCTGTTTATGTCTAGCAAATCTGGGAACAGACTACATGTTGGATGGGTAGATAAATGGAAGGTGAACTCTGCAAGCTTTCAGAAGCCACACTGTCTTGGGTTCCGCTGTTCTAAGTGCTGATCCCTAGATAATTGAATGTAGTATGGCTAGAAGTGTCAGGTAGGTTAAGAACTCTAGTTCAGTTTAGCTTCCGAAATTGCCTTTGTGTGGAATGCCTTGCAGCAATGTGATTATTCACAGATGTCTATGCTGCATAGACATAGTCACAATAACTGATGAGTTTATCCTCTGACAGTCATGAACTGCTCCTTTCTTACGGCATTTTGAGAGCATGAGAGGCAGCACGTGGCATCAGTTTCAGTTACTCGATACACTTCTGCTGCACCATTTAAGCACTTTCACCTAGTGGTCTCTGACGCACTACTTTAAATAAAACTAAAAATAAAACTAGATTAATAAGATATTTATTAGTGAGGGAGGTATATGATTAAAGAATTTCCTTTATTGTATGTTTTGCATACTAACATTTCTGTCAGTGAATTGTTGTCTGATCAGCAAATGAAGTCAATACCTCTGTGTCCCAGATGTTCTTTATCTGAATATTGTTGAGAGAGAGAGATACATGTATTTATACTTTCAGAAACCTAAAAGCTATACTGCAGCAGAAGCAACTCTGAACATCAATCCTTGCTTAAAGATTGACTCATATATTAATAAAGTTTGTCCAGCCACTGAGAACACTTACAGCGATGAATTCTATACCAAGCAAGATGTGATTGTGACCGCTTTGGACAATGTTGAGGCAAGGAGATATATTGATAGGTAGGTTGTGGAAAGGAAGTGAGGGCTGCTTTTCACGTTCTTATGTGAACTCTGCTTTTCTATTCTTGATCTTCCTGATTTGCAACTGCTTATAAGATCTGATAGCTAATTGCTCAGATTTGTCTTGCTCCTTTATAGGAATGCTGGCTGGGGGGAGGAAGGGGTTTATACTCATGGTGGAAACCAACTCTGCTGTTGTGCGGCTGGTACTGCTCACATGGCAGAGAGCCTTGGAGTGAGTTCTTGGAAATGAATAGCTGTCAAGGTCTGATGAGGGGGAGAATACTGTGGCAGTCTTAAGGTTGAATTATTTATGTGTAAGAATATGTATTTAAATTAATAAGTGGGACGTAGGCTCAGGTTTATGGTATCCTGATCTAACTTGAAATAGCTCTTCTTATTTAATCTCTTCTTTTTCTGAGTTTGGTGTAACTTTCCACTCTTCTGAAAGTGCTTAGAGCCAATTCTGGTTACACTCCAGTGATGTCTGCAAGGCAAGAGTGTAGTGATTACACTGTATTCTGATAGTCTGTGTCTTTCCATGTCAGTCGTTGTGTAGCAAACCTGCGTCCTCTTATAGACTCTGGAACTATGGGAACGAAAGGACACACGGAAGTTATTGTGCCCCATCTGACAGAGTCCTATAATAGTCACGTGAGTGTGTTAAGACCATCGCTTACCTTCTGTAGCTAGTCCCATAATGCGCTCCGATTCTTTAATCGTTTATGTATCTGTCTAAAATAAGTGGCCTATTTGAGTTGCTGAAGATCAGTACTATTAGGAAATAATTACTTCCCTGGTTTCTGAAGAAAAGCTCACAGGAAATAAAATTTGAGCAGACTGGAGATACCATGTCTGCTACCTCGCTGATGATTACACCTAGGCCAATAATTAAAAGCAACTACTATATGAATCATGAAACACAAGCTTTGGAAAAAGTCCTAATTCTGAAGCATTTCCAAGGAACTGACTTTTTTTTTTTTTTTTTTTTTTTTTTTTTTTTTTTTTTTAACCCCCCTTGAAAACTCCCTTCTAAATAAGAATCTAGTCCCACAATGGCATTGCAAATTGGTTTTGTACTGGTGGGTTTCTTTCTTAGAACTGCTTTCTGCCTGCTCATTCTGTTCTTGGTAAATATCACCTCCACAGGCAGGTAGGAGAAACACGAGCCTCTGTAGTAGGAATTAGTCTGCCAGTTTCTACAAGCATACATAATAGTTCCATTTGAATGGGGAAGGGGGAAGTGAACCTTCAAACTCTTGCAGTATCCCTCTGTTTAAGTTCTTGTGAAACTGCCTTTACAAGGTAGAAATTCGCTGGTTGAGAACACCATGAAATGGTGGCACGTGGACACAGAGACAGGATTTTGAGCATCCTAACGGTTTTGCTAGGGTCCACAAAGAAAGAATTCTTTCTGGCCTTGAGCGAAAGGGTGTATTTCATGTTGAGAGTTTATGTGAATGCGAACTGCACATCTTGGAAAAGCTGGTTGGCAATTTCTTCTGTTGTTTGTGTTTCAGAGTTCAGTTCTGCTTTCCAGTGATAGGAGTTTAGACTATTCTTCATAAACAGGAAGTGATATGTTAGTGTTCATAAAACAAATTTTGTTCTAAGCATAAATAAGCCACCTTGTATTTTATAACAGTGGAGTTTTAAACTTATATAGTCTAGAAATTCTTGGTGCTATTATTAGCAATAAACTTTAATAAGCCTGCATTTACACGCAACTCTCCTTAATTACAGCGGGATCCACCAGAAGAAGAAATACCTTTTTGCACCTTGAAGTCTTTCCCAGCTGCAATTGAGCATACGATACAGTGGGCAAGAGATAAGGTAAGGGAATAAGCTTACTGGCGTTCAGCATAAATTAATGTGTATTTGGAAAGGTAGGGGATCTGATACGCTTCTTGCAAAATGCCATATTTGTTCTTTTTATTTTCTAGTTTGAAAGTTCATTTTCTCACAAGCCTTCATTGTTTAACAAATTCTGGCAAACCTATCTGTCAGCAGAAGAAGTTTTACAGGTAGGTGAATGTTGCCAGGGTAAAATACAGGGTTTAAACTAATGCTTTATGGATTTTGTTTCTATTTAAGTTCAGTGAGATTTGGGTTATTTTCTGACTTTATTCAGAAAACCAGAAGACTTATTTGGCCAAGTCATTAGTTGACCTTTCATGAGAACAGTATTCCTGGTGTGTCTCATAATTAAGAGCTGAAGTCTCATGCATGGGCTGCTCCTCTAGCTCATGTGTGCTCTGTACATGATGTTGAAATATCAGAAATACTGAGGCACTGCTAGCAAGTATATAGTAGATGTCACACTGATGTGCAACCAGCTGGGAAAAATGAAGGGAGGACTTAGTTTCAAGTGAATTCAACTATGTAATAAATTACTCAATTGCTTAATATCTTTTCCTGTGAGTCTATAATGGCCTATGGTCCATAGGGCTGGGTGGAAATAAATCAAGTAGACCACAGCACCTGGGAAAAAACCCAGTGGAGAGGATCACATAAAGGATAATATTTCACAAAGTGACCCTCTGTTTCCTTTTGCCTATAACTTACTAAAAACATATTTACTGTTTGACTGCATTGGGAGGAATCTTGTCTGKTTTAACATTTTCGTATTTCCTTCTCTATCTAGAGAATAAAATCAGGGGAGAGCTTAGAAGGCTGTTTTCATGTTATTAAAACACTCAGTAGAAGACCCCGAAGTTGGACTCAATGTGTGGAACTAGCAAGAGTAAAATTTGAGAAGTATTTTAGCCATAAGGTAGGTAAGACCTGGAAATGAGGTGGCGCTAGACTGATGAGGATTTTGGAAAACTTGGTAGCCTTAATAACTAGGTGTCCAAGTCTTTGCACTCACTTCTATCTCTTCATAAATAATGAACTGTACTTGAAACTTAAAAATGCTGCATCCCTTCCTCTCTACTGTAGTGCTTTTAAGTCAGATGTATTAACTCACTCGTAGTGGCTGTGTTCAGTAGTCTCCATGCAGTTTCCTTGGCATTTTTCCAGCTGACTAGGTATTGTGTTTTTCCAGAGCAGCAGGATTATCAGATGTCTTTTACTAAAGGACAGTGGCTTTTTGCTTCTCCCACTAAACTTTTGTTACTGAACTCATCTTCATATCCCTGATTTTCTCAAAGATGTCACAGAAAGGTTGGCTGAAGTAAGAGCCAGTTGTTCTGAGAATCTGGTCCACAGTGTTGCTTAAAGTGTGTGTGTGTGTGTGTGTGTAATTTTGTAGGAAAGATGTGATCATGATGTTGTGTGTTAATAAACATATCATATCTGTGCATATGGAAGCCCTGGTGGTAGTTGTCACATTGAGAAAACATTGCATTCCCAATTGTGAATCGGTATGGAAGTATCCTAAAGTGACAACAGGGTGGGGRGAACACTTTGCTTGTTGGATTAAGTCTCTTGCTTGGACTTTGGACAGATGAGGTAACATTGTCATCTTTGTCCTGTAAATGAATGGGAAGTCACTCTTGTCTAGTAGTACTTGTGTCTTTAAGCTCTCCATCTTGACACAGGCATCTCAAATCTCTTTAAATTACTTCAGCTATGTATTGGAGTGTCTTAAAAGCTGTATCAAGATTTCACATCATTACTAAAAAGAAGGCTTGATTTAGCGTGGTCATGTCAATCTGTATATGACAAATTACTAAAGCTACTCTGGCTTTTCCTCTAGGCTCTTCAGCTCCTTCATTCATTTCCCCTTGATACACGATTAAAAGACGGAAGTAAGTACAAATGCTCCTTTGTGCCTGTTGTGAATTCATGGCATACATCATGCATTGCTGTTCCTGATTCCTTAGGATTTCATCTTAAGTCTGTCTTCTTACCAGGTTTGTTTTGGCAATCACCAAAGAGGCCACCTTTCCCAGTGAAGTTTGAATTTAATGATCCTTTGTAAGTATGGTACTGCTACTGAGCCTATAAAACTCACCCTACAGCAGAAAGCGCGAGGCAATGACTTTATAGCACTAGAAGTTGGACTGCTACTTGATGGGTACTAGTGCATAGTCTCACACTGTGGCACATTCGGTGAGCTGTCTCATACTTTCACTGCAGGTAATTTAACTTTCACTGACGTGGGATTGGAGGGTGCTGTGGGAAGTTCTGACAACATCTGATGTGAAATGACTTAGAACAACCCATTTCATTTATTGTGTGACTACATAATTACTGAGTTGTTGCTGTCATACCCCCCTGCCCCCATTGGCCTACATCACGAAATGCAGGATGTGCCAAATTAAATTGACTACCTAAAATGACCTAGTGGAGGGACCCCTTTTCTTCTTCATCACAATTTGGGTCTGATCTAGGTGGCTTGGGTATTACAGATAATTTAAAAAATTGATGTGGTTGAAGGATTGAAAAGCCTTTATCTGCTGCATATCTACACCTGCTTTGAGAAACTGTCCAGATCGCCATTTTTAGTTTGGTTGAAAACTGAGATCATGGCAAATAGCAAAGTATTTCTGAGGTGAAGCTTTTTATTATCATGTTGATGTCATGTGAGCATTTGTAGTTGTTTTCTTGACTGCAGAGGTTAAGGAAATATGGTTTTCATTAAATAACTCTTCACTTATCAAAGTTTGCTTAGTTTTGGGGAGGGCTTCTGAGTCCATCAAAATCTGTCATCTGTTTTGTACTGTGTGTGCTGAAGGGTGGAAATTCTGTTTTCTCTGTGTGTTTTCAAGACCTCTTTGAATATGATTGCAAACCTTTGGGGAACTGAAGTAAAAAACCAACCAAACAAAAATAATTATCTTCCTCTTTTCTTCAGGCACTATGGTTTCATTGTGAGCGCAGCAAAACTCTTCGCAACAGTGTACTGTGTTCCTTTCACAGAAAAGGTAATCCATACTGTAACAGTATTCCCATCACATAACTTGGATGTACGTGTTCAGTTTTGGCCCGATGTCCCGTTGCCAGTTCTTTCCAAGAACTGGTTAAAGTGATTCTTCAAGTAATCTATCCTTCAGCACTGGCTGTTCAACAACTGCTTACATTTAGTCGTCTTTATTTAAATCCCTAACCTGGAGAAGAAATGAGTAGTGTATTGGGTATTTTCAGTAAGCACTGAACTCGGGAATTCTTATTTTGACGGACCTATTTCCTGTGCGATGTAATAACTGAACTGAGAGAAGATCTCTTTAAGGCATTCTTTTAATTGTCTTAGCTATGGTCTGGGAGTTTTATTTTTCACTACTCACAGCCTTTGTGATGATAACCTTTGTTTTTCTTGTTGCCCTTTTTCTTTTCTAATTGGATCTTCCTGTAAGTCACATTTACACTTCAGTTCTGTTCACTTTTCAAGTGCTAGGCACTTCACACCACTCTGGTTCACTGTGGCAACTGAAACATCACTTGGTGTTTCAATGATGATGTTTCACTGAAACATCATTGAATGTTTGTGGGATTTTTTGGTTTTGGTATTCTTTGAAATGTTACTGGATATACATTCTTTTTGTGGGGGCCTTTTTGAGTTGATGTGAATTTACATTGTTTTTCTTCAAAACCATAACAGGATTTGTCAGAGGAAACTATTTTGAAGATTATTTCAGCTGTGAAGGTACCAGAGTTCAGACCTTCAAACAAAGTAAGTGTGATATTTAGTTTAAAGAAAAAAAAAAAAAAGTCCACAAGCAGTGTCCCACATCTCCAACTACTTCTTGCATTGGTGCTGATGAGAAATAAACACAAATTAAAATGTGTTTTGGGGAAAAGAGTGTGTGGCATACAGGACTGCTTTAACTTGATATAGCTAAGGTATCTATGTACCAGATGCTAAATACAAGATGTGTGGGGGTTTTTTGCCTTTTGCAAATGATTTGTTGTAGCATTGGTTTCCATGCATGAGTGTGATTGTAAGTCTGCAAGCTTTTTTTAAGTTTATATGAGTCTATACTATTTTAATAAAAGTAGTAAAATCTTACTCATAAGCAACTTTAAAGCAATCCAAGACTAGTGTCAATTTGTTATTTCTTTCTAGGTAATACAAAGGAAGTGTCGTTACTTTTATGTTTATTTTTGAAGTGTTAACTTCAAAACAGCTTAAGTGTTATTGTGCAGTGGCTAACATTTGTCATCATTTAAAATTAGCAAATATTCCAGGGTGTTTTCATATTTTCTTGCCCAGTGTTAACACTTGTCTCATGAATGCTTGCCTTGTGAGACAAAAACGATATTTTTGACTCGGAATCACAGAATGGTTGAGGTTGGAAGGGACCTCTGGAGACTGCCTAGTCCAATCCCCTTGCTCAAGCAAGGGCAGCTAGAGCAGGTCATCAAGGACTGCGTCCCATGGGTTTTGAATATCTCTGAGGATGGAGACTCCACAGCCTCTCTCTGCTACCTGTGCCAGTGTTCCTCACAGTTTTGGTTGGGTTTTTTTGTTTGTTTTTTCTTTAAAGTATTTTCTTATGTTTCTTACGGACTTATATGTGCATCAATTTATGCCCACACCCCCTTGTCCTGTCACTGGGCACCAGTGAAAAGCGTCTGGCTCTGCCTTCTGTACTTTTCCCCCCATCAGATATTTGTACAGATCCCATTGAGCCTTCTCTTCTCCAGGCTGAACCGTCCCAGCTCTCTCAGCTTCTCCTCGTATGAGAGATGCTCCAGTCCTTTAATGATCTTTGCRGCCCTTGGCTGGACTTGCTCCAGTAAGTCTATGTCTCTCTTGAACTGGGAGGGAAAGACTGCAGGGAAGACAGGAAATCGAGTACACTTCACACTTGTGTTGTACAAAGTTCATGTATTTTATTACTCAAGCACTGCACACACTTGCAGGTTGTACAGACTGATGAAACTGCAAGAAAACCAGATCATATTCCAGTCAGCAGTGAGGATGAAAGAAATGCTATTTTCCAGCTGGAGAAGTCTATACTATCCAATGAAGCTCTGGAAAGTGAGTAGTGCAAACTAGCTTCATAGCTTAGTAACATCTTGCAATTGCACTGCCAGTAGCATGACATTTAGGTCTTTGGATAAAGCGGTTCTGTAATTCTGCAAGAAGCAGATAGCTGATATCTAAAGCTTTCTGAAGTGCCACGCAGATAACTGTCCTTATTGCTTGACATTACCCTATGCTTCTGTATTTCTGAGATTCCTGCAAGTTTTAGGGTTCTCTGTTATACTTGCATGTAAGTACAACCCTGATGACAGCGAGCAGGCAGCAGGGAATTGAACTCTAAGGAGGGAAAGGGTGCCAGCTAGATCCCAGATGGACTGAAAGTGATTCTGGTATGAGAAGGTTGAGAGTTACTACTTACAGGAATCAACCTGAAATTATCCTAAATTGTGAAGGCTGTTAGAGTCTTCTTCAGCATCTTCTAGATATATTAAAATGAGGATGCTCGAATCCCATTTTTGTGCCTGGCCACATGAAGAGGTCATTGAGCAATAACTACATGAATGCACTTTTAGCCCATGAACACAGGTGAGAAAGATTAGCTTAGCTCTAACCCATCCCGTGGACCATCAACCCTAACCTCTGTCTCCCATGCTACTGAGTCCATAGTGAAATGGTTACAGATAAACAAAGCTTATAGAGGGAATTCTCACAGGATGGAGCTATAGCGAGGTGGGGTGTATAAGAAATATCCATAGAACTGTCCAAAATCTATTCCTGGTGTTGCAAGGAAAATAAAATTATGGAGCTCTGCTGATGTTTCTTTCATTACTCAATTTTAACAGCTGGTATTGATAGGGGCATTTCTGCTTCTAACATGGGAAAGCAAGTTATAAGTAAGGCACCAAACTCCAGAATGTGAAATTTTTAACTTGTTAAGGTTCTAGTTCCCTATAACTTATGTTTAGAACATCTTCAGTTTTCTAATAATTTTTGCTCTTTTTTTTTTCATGACCAGATGACTTGCAAATGAAGCCCATCTCTTTTGAAAAAGATGACGATAGTAATGGGCATATAGATTTCATAACAGCAGCATCAAACTTGCGAGCCAAGATGTACAACATCGAACCAGCAGATCGGTTCAAAACAAAGCGCATTGCTGGAAAGATTATTCCTGCAATTGCAACAGCTACTGCTGCAGTATCAGGGCTGGTGAGTATGCTTTTTAAAATGCTTAAAAAGCATATTTCTTTCTCTTACTGTTCCTTGCCTAAAACCACTGTTGTCTGGATATTGATTAACACTACCCTGACAGAGCCTCGTTAAAGAAATGGGTTTATTTCAAAGTTAATAATTATCTTTTCTCATGTACCAATACAAAAGGTTGCTCTTGGTTCTAGATGTGATAAGCCCTCGCTGCTTTTGTTTCTGATTTGCTGACCAGAAAGAGGAGTTGGAGATCAGCATTTTGGTTTGTTTTCTGCAGTTAATACTAACTTCCATCAGAGTGTCACTGCCAAGAGTGGAAAGGATCTGTTCTGTAGTAGTTCACATACATGCACCTCAACGAAACTGCATGCTTTGCTTTGTGGAGGTGTCTTGAATTAAACAATTTTGGAAGAGTCCTACATTAGGAACACTTTTGGATGTTTTAAATATTTCCATTAGCAGCAACAGAATTGATTTCTGTGGCATACTGAGTTTCATCTCCAGATGTGATTTACTCTGCCAATTGGAAAAAGGCTGATCTCATTAACAACTTACTCTGTAGTTGCTGGCCTCTTAACTAAACTAGTGTTGATAACACAGTACCTAAAGCCTGTGTTTGGTCTCATGAAGCATGGGATTCTTATTTACTGCAGGTTGCACTGGAACTCATCAAAGTTGTGGGTGGCTACCCAGCTGATGCATACAAGAACTGTTTTCTGAACCTAGCCATTCCCATAATGGTCTTTACAGAAACTGCTGAAGTAAGAAGAACAGAAATCAGGTAGGAAGGACAATGGCAGAAGGGTGGTATTTGGAAACCTGGTAATTGATGCTTAGAACTTGGTGAGCCATTACAAGAAGTGCAAAGTTTGTACAGTTATTAAATCCAGATAACCAGATTAAGGCTTTATGTGCTCACAGAGCAGAACTATGATGGAACCACAGTTCATGGTCATACTCCAATTAAACGTTAYAGATACTGGAGGTTATTTTTTTGTTTTTCTTTAAACTTGGAAGATCATGAATCACTTCATGCTTGCTATCAAACTCTTATTATGCATTTACTATGTACTGCTAAAGGTGTAAGTGATATTCTTAGTACCGCCAAGGGTGTTCCATAATGCATTGCTCAAGAACTTCCTGTTTGGAAAATGTAGCACATACTCTTCTGTCCTAATTTTAAAAAAAGTGGTTTTAAGGGCTTAGTTTTGTTTTCAGTGGAGGCTGTTGCTAGCGAGGCTTTAAAAATCTAGATGAGTTAGATGTGCAGCATGGTTTTTAATAAACATCCTGTCTGCACAGACTGGACACACTTCTGCATCTTAGTCAATACAAGAGCTATTTTTCAGTAGGTCTGAAAACTCAGTAAGTTCATTGCCAGATACCATGTTTACTCAGAGTTCTTACTGTGTCTTGTGCTTTAGCCAGGTCAAAGGGCTGGAGAAATGGCAGCAGAGAGGGAAGAGATTTTTGCTCAAGATAAAACAGCAAGTTGCTAGAAGAGATAGCAGTTCAATACATGTTTAAAGGAAGTGCCTGAGTTCACGTTCTAAAGTAACAAACAGCCTTTCTCTTTTTAAAACAGAAATGGGATATCATTTACAATCTGGGACAGGTGGACAATTTATGGGAAAGAGGATTTTACTCTGTTGGACTTCATAAATGCTGTCAGAGTAAGTTATGATCTATTGTACTGGGTTAATACAAGATGAGAGGAAAGGGTTTTTCTTGTTTGGGGTTGTTGGTTTGGGTGGGTTTTGTTTCTTTTTTCTTTTTTTTCTTTTATCAAGTTATTGCTCAAACCAGAGTAATTTTAGAAGGAATTAATGTCAACAGGAATGTCTCTAAGTAAACGTGTCCAAGCCTATTTTCAAATTCTTTGTTAATTTGATTGGCTCAGATATATCTTAATAAAACTTCTGTCAGCATCCGTGCAAGTTTTCTGGTTGGGATCCTATGGTTTTGAATAATTAGTTGTAGTATTAGCAGTAGTAATATCTGCTGGCTTGTGCAGCTGTCCTAGTCCTTTAATAAGTTTTAATCTGTGAATTCCAGGAGAAATATGGAATTGAACCAACTATGGTTGTACAGGGAGTCAAAATGCTGTATGTTCCTGTGATGCCAGGTCATATTAAAAGATTAAAGCTGACGTAAGTATAACTGGAAAATGGATCGAGGGATGCGAGTGCACATACAAATTATGTTCACTGGTTGTATCATAAGGACGTGTGTCTGACAGCAATGTTTTCTCTCAAAGTGGTTGCTAGTCATTAATATTTGGGAAAGAAAAAAGGTAATTTCTTCCTTTTGAAAAAAAGGAAAAAGGGAAAGTGAATTAACTTCTGTGGTGAGGGCAGGAGACTTGCAAAATGCTACTCTGATGCATGCCAGAACGAGAAACCCAAAGAAGTCTGACAGTAGGGTTTTTTTGGGAAAGAATGTAGCTTGGTTCAAGCAGAACAAGACTAATTGAACTTTTTTAAACTGGCTTAAAACTAATGGTGATATTTAGCAACTTAGCTCTGAAAGAATGAGAACACTTATTCAGGAAGGAGTTAATGTATTGGTTGCAGATTGAGACTTCTGGAAGTCTGTTCAGTTCATAGTAATTCCTTGAGATTCTAGCTCACTTTAGCCCTTTTAAAAATGAAGACATTCACAAGGCTTTGCAGTGCCGCTCACAGACAGCAAATTGGGGTATAACAAACTGGAAGTTTGGGAGGGTGTGAGGGCAAGGCATTGGTTTTTTACTAATAGGCCTTTGCAAAGTAAAAGCCAGATCTCACCCAGGTTTAGTTCTACCTTATATGTTGACTGATCTTCTTCAGCTCAAAATTTGTTCCTCTCAGCTCCTGTGAAGTGTATGCTGGTCAGTGCTCACAGGCTTTGCTAGAGCAAGTAGATGCATTGATCAGTACTGTTTCGAAGGTCTGCCAGTAGGTAATGTCAGGCAAAGTAGTATATGTTACGGGCAAGCTACTGCAAACTTCCAGGGAGAGAAGAGCCTCTTAAGTTAGTACTGCCTTTAGAACGCCTGGCATACTAAGATGTGAATTTACAGCCTATCTCAAAATAAGTTGTTTATATTACTTCTCCTACAGCTGTATAAATCTTTTTGAATGAGTGGGGTGTGTAATGAAGTCAAAGGCATGGTGTGAAGCTGCCTTCTTGTGAATATCAGGATTTCTTATTACCCTGAGACTTGGCTCAAACTTTCAATGTAGTTACAGCGACTTGGGGTTCTGTTACAAACAGTCCCAAAAGCTTTATAAGATATTTGCACAGCAAACTCTGGTCTTGCTTGTATGTTTGTTTTTTTTCTTAAGGTGTTTAAAATCTTTCTCTCGCTGTAATATGACAAGTATTGCAAGACTCTGTCTTCATTTCAGAATTACAGCATTGACTGGTAGCATACTCCTTAAAAGCAAGTTTTAGAGACATAGTTATCTGCCTTGCTCTGTAGCTTGGGGCTTCCGTATGCAAATTGATACTACCTCAGTACCTCTGCTGAGAAGCAGCTAATGTTTTGTGTTCTTGCAAGGGACCAAGTACTTTGGGGAAAGCAGCTTTTTGACCTGTGTGCTAAAGCATAGCCAGAAGGGAAACCGTTCTCTAAGTGACCTGTGAGGAATAGAAATGAGTGACTGTATTCCCCCAGCCTCCTAGCATTTGAGCTGGCCTCATGAACTAGTGCTTAGAGTTGGCAAGAAAATAATTTTGAGACATCCAAAGATATGTAAGGAAAGTGAGGTTGATTGACCTTCCACTTCAGTATTTTACTGTGCAACTTCCAAGCAATAGCTTTAGCTTTTAAGACTGTGGAGAGCAAAGGGGGGAAGTTGCACTAAGACATGACACACTTACCTATTTTAAACTCGCATTGTGGTCATGAAGGAAGAAGTCCCAGATCCTGGCTGTTTTTTTCCCCCTCATTGCTATTCGCCTTCAAAATTCAAGGACTTAACAAGTCTTAACTCCAATAGAATTACTTTCCATGAGAACTGTGTATCTAGTGTCTGCACTGGAGTGCTTCTCCGTAATAATGTATTAAAACCAGCCATTATTGGTAGACCGAGAACGTACTCCTCCTCATTGTCCAAAATCCTGCACAGAAAGCTAACTTTGCCTCGGTAGGATGCCAAAGAGAAATAATGTCGGTGAGGAATCTCGTCTGAAACTGGGCATTTTCTCTTTTCTTTTGTACCGCGCACTTGTTAGTGAACAACGTAATAGCTCACTAACAGGCTAAGTCTGTCAAGAAAATGGAATACCATTTGCTATACCTCAGGTGGAGGAACAGCTTTTGTGTTAAATTAAAAAGGCGGCTTAATCTCCATTTTAATCTGGTTTCTAGTATGTTTGGCTTCATTGCTGGCAGTGAAATTAATCCTAGTCTGGCCCTGAATCCTCACTGCCAATCCTCCTTCTCGTATGTTAACAAACTGTTCTTCATTTCCCTGTAGGATGCAAAAGCTTGTGAAACCATCAGCTGATAAGAAGTATGTGGATTTGACAGTATCGTTTGCTCCAGAGACTGATGGAGAGGAAGACTTGCCAGGGCCGCCAGTGAGATACTACTTTGTTCAGGAAGATAATTGATGGTAGAGACACAAAAGTCACTCCTGGACCATTTGTTCTGAAAGGAGTGTGCTAATTTTCAGCTATTAAAGGTGGTACTATATATTTCTTTTTGGTGAAGCCTTAATTAAAAGAAATGGTGAAAATCAGTGGCTTTGCACTGAAGACAAACTGGATTTATGTTTCATCTGCTCCCATTTTCTTCAAACCTGTTTGCTCAAAGGAGGATTGGTCAGTCCATGAGATGGAATGTCCAGTACAGTCCTTACCTTAAAGACAATATTGTATTAATTTGTGGGGAGCTGAAGAAAGCAAGAAGAATGGTGAACCTAACAAATGGTCCCCACGAGCAAATTAGGTGCTACTTAGAGAAGAGTGCAAAAAATGGGGAAACTGCCATTTTATGATACTCCTGGTGTTCTAAGAACATCTCAAATCCATTTCATATGTTACTTAATTCTCAAACAAGAATTCATTCTTGCCATCTATACGTGAGATTTAATCCATCCAAAAGGTTTAAACTCCCACTTAAAAGCAGATGAACTGCTTTATTGTGTTGTTGGTACTCTCTTCTGAACAGTTAAGTGATGCTGTSTGTCAGAGCAGCTATCTTACGTCAGTCTCAACATGGGAACATAGGGAGGCAGGTCTGGGGTAGGTGTAAATTGTCACAGCTCCCCTGAAGTCAAGAGAGCTGGAATGGTTGATTATCTGCACTAAGACTGTTCTTTGGGGAATACAGCAATATGGGGAAAGTGGAAACCTATTGGAGAGCTGAGTTAACACTTTCAACAATAAAACTTTGTCTTCAAGAAAGAGAARAATGTTTGGTGTGGTTGAGCCTTTCTGCCCTCACCAAATTAAAAACACTGTAGCAAATGATGACTTTGAAAGGAGGAAAAGGCAAATGGCTCTGGATGTTTGTTACAGCAAACACAGTTTCCTCAGCTGCTCCTTTTGGTACTGTTTCCTTATAGCGAATCGTTATGCTGTACATCCGTCCACAGCACAAGTCTGAGTTGAAAAAAACTGAGGTTTTTATCATCATCAGTCAGTTACTAGGATATCTAAGTATAAAGAATCTGCTTAATCGGAAATAATTAGGGACTAGCTTTGCTGCTGTGGTGAGGCAGAGGTGTGTTACAGAAACATCTGTAACACCACCTTATTTTCTCTATCATTTAAACACTGGATAGTTGAGCTGGTAGTTCTTTTTTTCTCCCAATGATTATAGAGTGAAGTGAGGTTAGAATGAAAACCTATGAACTGGAAAACCTTTTAATGTGTTTAAGCTTTAGAGATTGTGATTGCACATTATCTCCTGCAGCTGTTGCAAAAGCTATTGGCTACTTAGCCATTTAGCCTCAATGATAATTTATTCAGCTTTAGGGATATTTTCACATTTAATGAACATTATTGGTCAGGAATTTTACTTCTCCTTTTTTCCCTTCTCGGTTAGTTGTAGTCAGGAATAACAGCTCTTAGGCTGGGAACTTGAACACCAAGCTGTATGGAACTGAATAGCTGGAATCAACACAATTATTCCAATATTTGGGATTTAGTCTTATGTGTGGGATATCTTCTGGAAGGTGTATATAGTTTTACAGTCAGTCTAGTTTATAGATATAATTTTCTAGATTAATAATACTGCTTTTTAAACTACCTAACTTATTTCATGTTTTTTTAAGAACTTCTTTTAAAGAAACTTTTTGAAACAGGAGAAAAGATGACTACATTTAGAATGCAGAGAAGGCACAAGCAGACAGTAAGTTTCCAGTTCCAATTAACAACTAAAATGTATTTCACTAGCAGTATGAGAATCTGAACGCTTAGCTGAAATCACTAATTAGTGCTAAGGATCACTTAAAGGATTAGGTCAAGTCAAAAGCACTGTCATGTCTCACAGTTGGAGACTGGGAAACAAATGGAACTTTGAGTTAGTACATTCTGGTATGTTAGTGTGGTGTTAACATCATGCTTACGCTTTTGAAGTAAGTAGCATATAAAAATAGTGAAGTCTCAGTACTTTGCTAGAATGCCATCTGACGGTCCGCAGGGTTTAAAGTAAATTTTCAGATATAATTAATGGAATGGCTTTTATTAATGACAACGCATACAGCTTTGTGAGACCCTTGCCAAAAAGTCCAGGTCGAGGTTGGCAGGGATCGGGGCCAGAATTTACAGACATGGCTGTATCTCTATACTGCTCTTATTGTGTGTATCTGTTGGATGGATGTCTGTTCTATGGGTGGGTTCTGCTCAGCTAAACAGTTGCTGATGGAAAAACTGAAAATGCACAATAGCTCTAGATATTTATTAGCAGACCTTTAAAATTTTCTGGATATAAGTTAACCTAGGTAAAATCTTACAAGTAATAACCTAAAGAGGACTTTACATGGAAGAACTGTGCATGTCAAGTGGCTCATTAAAATTGTTTTTCATGTTTTAAAACATTCTGAATTGCTGATATGGAGAGTGAATGTATTTATATTGAAGGTTGTGCAGAGTGGAGTGAGCCGATTCAGTGTGAATTTGTGTTTGATACAGCCCATTTCTCAATCTGTTGCTGCTTTTTATCAAAAGTCTCTGCAGGTGCTCAGCACGATCACACTAAAAGGGCTCAATCAAACTGGGCAAGTGAATTCTGGGGCTCGTAGCACTACCTGGAGTCTAAGAACTGCTTTTTTTTTTTCTTTTTTTTTTTTTCGTTGTAATGAAAGCTTGTGTGTGTGTGTAGGACTGTTTGATGCTCTATTCCGATGGAGCAGGTAGAGCTAGCCATCTCCCTGCAGCAATGAAGAACTATCTTTCCACTAAAACACTTCGAATAGCTTTCCTTCAAAATGTTATTCTTTGAAAGAGCAGTTGACTTGCAGAGATGAAGTTTTATGTCAGTATTAAAGATCTTTCTCACTCAAATGCTTTCTTACAGAGTTTGCTCATATTTACACCAGCTTTCCCTTAATTTCTCGCATTCTTAATAGTTGCAGGAATGTTTGTGCATGCAAAACACCAGGCATTTAGCACCCAGCTCAGCTGTTCTCTGTGGTTAATCTCCATGTTTCTTTAATGCTAGGAGTAGTGAGGATTCTGTGTGAAGATCATGCTACTGTTAACAAGACTGTTTTGGCCGATCTGATGGATCTAGGACTTTATGWACCTGTACAAGGAGTAAGAAGTACACATTTTCAGCTTTTTTCCCACCATATGGTGAATATGTGAATGTCTATTTAAAAAAAAAAAAAAAGTGCTATTAAAGAATAATGACTACATAGAAAGAACAGCTCTGGCACCAGCTGGGCCTCTCTGAATGCAGAAACCCTGTCACCTCATCACAGCATCTCACATCCTGAAATAATGCGGGTTTGAGCTAGGCAGAGAGTTTGTATATCTGTTTGACTTGTATCAAACATAAGTAAAGGCTTTAGGTAAGTTCATGTTCTTAATTTTTCCTTGTGTCTTTGAAACAATGTGGCTGTAGGCCAGTTGTTTGAAGAACAGAACTGAATTTCAGCCAAATGCAACTGGCTTATTAGCTTGAAAGGTTTATCCATCCCTGTTAATTATCTCCTGTTTTGCAATTACAGAAAGCATACTCTGCTGCAGCACAGTGCAGCAGTCTAAACCTTTGTCCAAAGGTTGATAAGTTTTGACCAGATAGCTTTTGAGAGCTTATTTTAGTAAACGTGTCTTTTGGTATCTTTTGTGTGGTTGATGACGTAGCTAGCGTGCGTGTTTATCCGTGCTGCAGAAAGCTTACTGAGGCTCAAGCTTAAAGGTGTCATGAGTTACAGCATTGATAACACCAGCAGAACTGTCTCACTAGTAAGTGAATCATTTTGCATGGCAAAAGTGAGATGCAGTGAAGTATTAAGTTCCCACTTCTCACAGCAACACACAAGTTTCAGTTTCATACTGAGGAAAAGCTGCAACTCTAATCTGATACATACTGAGCAGCACCACCTTCACAAAGTGATTTTATGTATTTTCATGAAAAGAAAGTGCTAAAGTCTCATGTTATGTTGTACTTTTATAGATATGAGTGCCTTCATATGGTCACATATAACCTGTTATTTAGAAACACATGGGCATTCTTTTAAAATAACCTTCCCAAGCCTTGACTTACTTCCATAATCCTTGAAACAAGTAACAATTAATTTGTGATTCCCAGCTGATACCAAAGAAACATGATGATCAATCTTGGTCTGGAAATAAGAGCAACTCTACCTAGAGCATTCCCTGTGCGTGTAGTGAAGGCGCTAGCTGCTTTGGTACCTAGATCATAGCTGTCTTCAGCTGAGCTGTGTGAATGCTCCCCCACCACTGTCAGAGAAGAGGTGCGGTTTATTTGGTTGGGGTTTTTTTAAAGAAAAAAGCCAGGCTCTGGAGCTAGTCATCTCTACTATGAAGGAGTATAGCTCAGCAGTGGGTACCCATCCTGTAAGCACTTTATTCAGTCCAGCTGCCTGGCAGAACTTAGAGGCTAAAAATACTAAACTTGGATCTTACTGCTGATCCCTTAAGTTGCTTGTTGTGAAGGCTGGATCCCCAGTTTCCAAGAAGATGGATGCTGTGCTTAAGGCTCAGTGGGGTTCCACAACTGTTCGGTATGATCAGCAGGGCTCTCACATGCCCTGCTGCCTTCCCTCATTACCAGCTGTGCAGTCTTGTCCTCCTTGTGCACTCACTGCGGCTTGTCTCAGCCCATGGAGAACGTAGTTCAGAGGGCTTAACCAACAGGGACACTAACTTATTTTTGTTTAGTTTCCTGAAGTAGCTCATGGTAGGGTCTGATGAACACCCCCTGCATGTAGAAGGGGTGGGAATGTTCAGCTGGGCAGGAGATGTCTGTTTGCTTGAATTTATGCCCTCCCTCAGTTGTGTAACATGGGAAATGCCCCACCTGCCTTACTCAGGATGTTGCAGGTCCTGTAAGGCTTGCATGACCTTGCAGAGAACCAGGAACCCCCAGTTTAAGCTACCTAGACTTGTATTTTCTGCTTTTTGGTCTGTATTGCACCTCTCTGGCAGTGCTCAAAGCCCCAGCAGAGGTGAGGCATCCCTTGCTGTCTCTGTGGGATGGCATAAATGGCACTGATCCTGTTACAAGTGAGTAGACAAGAAACGGGGTTTTTAACACAAAGAGTTTATTGCACTGTGAGCCAGTGACAGAACTGAGCCCACAAACGCTGTCTGCCTAATTTCAATACAACATTTTTCCATCACATTTTGCAGGGGCAATGTGTTCTCTCTTTCCCACTCTTACCTTCTTTTTCCACATTTAATCTTCTACAGGAATTGGGGTTATTTGCCCTCCCCAAATCTCAGAAGTTTCTCTGGGAGAAGCTGCATCACATTCTTGGTTTAGGGCCAACAGAGCTGTTACAGAAATTGAGAAAGAGTAGCTTGGGGAATGCCTTCTGTTTATCTTCAAATGGTGTGGAGTTCCTGTGCTGCTTCTTGTGCCTCTTTCTTTTAGCAGGACTGTTCCTGTGTGTGCCTTCAGCAACCAGCTTGCTTTCAGAACACTGGGTCCTCTGCAGTGCGCATCTGTATGACAAACGGCTTCAGATTCCCTTGGGTTTGGGTCACAAAGTAATTGACAACATCCTGAAGGCTTGGGAGTGTCACCTGTTTCATCGAAACAAAACAAAAAACAGAAAAGAAAACCACAAAAAACAAAAACAAACAAAAAAACCCACCACCAAATAAAACACGCTATGTGTGTGGAGAATATATTTTCAAAAACATGCTGGCAGGCTGGGATCCCTAGCAGTGTTTCTCAAACAACTGATACTGGATTTACATCCAGCATTTGGATGCAGTGAGGTCTAGGACAGCCCTGTGCAATCTATGGTAACGTTTTGACCCTTGAACATATAAATCCTTCCCTTCCATCAAATAAGTAAACAACCCAAAAGAGAGATTGCTCTCTGTACCATTGTGCTCTTCAATGACTGCTGATGCTCTTTCAGCAGATGGTATAACAGCAGATGCTGTTTGAAACCAATAGGATGTTTCTCAGGCCATGAGTTAAACATGTCTTAAGAAAAGTGGAAGAAAACTTTTAAACCAAATAACAGGGTCCATACAGCCTTACTTCAACAAAGTTAATTTTATTTCTCGAAGTTACATGGAGTGCATTTTGAACTTCCTCTAGCTGCAATCAAAGCTCAGTTTTCAGACTTAGTACTGAAGTCTGAGTTGGAAAAAAAAAAAAAATTAAGCAATCTTGGGTGTTTTGCGAATGGTTTGATTTTATTTTTGTTAGAGAGAAGATGCTGATGTGGAGGGTTTTTTCCCTACTTTTCGAGTTCTTAAAAGATAACTTGTTCTTTGAGATTAGGTTAGTTGGACTAACAAGAGAGGTGAACTCTCCACATACTTTACTTTGACTCACAAATTATAGTTAGGAATTTACTAGAGCTTTTCTCATTTTCTGCGAAGTGGTATTTCTTACACCTGCTTAAGAATCTTCAACAAGGGAATTGCTCACTTACCCGTCTTTCCAATTCGATAATGTAACTTGTTCCTTTGGACATCACTTTGTAGTGCTTTAAGTGTGGGACACTGAAAGAAAATGGAAGTTGATATGCTGCCCAGAATGAAATACTTTTTGATATATTGTTGTCATTATAAACTCCTTTGCAGGAGCAATGGGTGTACTTTGTAATATCCCCAGAGCTTATTGAAGGTGTGTGGCAGGGTTTTTTTTTTCCTGTTTTAGTTTAGAAACACTGAGAATTGCAAATGTCATTCCTGGTGTGTCAGATGCCTCTAGTTCTGAAGCTCTGCAAAAGCTAAAACATGGCAGTTCAGTTGAAATGTGTGGGTTTAGACTAAGTTACTGTTTGAAAATACTTGTCTCTCTTATTTTTCGTTGTTCATTTTACAAGGGTGTACAGCTTGTCCCATTGTTATTCTGCATGATGATTTCTTAAACCGAGTGGGGTTTCATGGCAAACAGYGGAAGCCCATTTACCCAAGGAAATGGGCTTTTGCTGGCTGATCTTTATTGCTTGTTTAATCTAACTGGCTTTGGAGGAGGAGAGAGCCAAGAAATCAGTCTCAGGCCCGCCCCTGCTGCCTCATTTGCCTTTCTCAAAATAGCCTGAAGGCAAGGCATATGTTTCACATGTCAACTCTGGGTATTAAGAATTCAGCTTTTAATACGGTGCATACTAGTTAAGAATGGGATAATATGTTGTGGAATCAACCTACTCCAGCTCGTGTCGGATAGTGATTGCGTAGTTCTTGCTGTCACTGCCGGGACGCAGGATCAAATTCCCACAGGAAGGGTTCTTTTCTAACATCTCTATCGCTTCTTGCCGAGATACTGCATAGAAGCACCTGCATAGAAGGGAGGAGAGAAACGGCATAAATGCGAGTTACGCTGGCAAGGCCACATCATTCTGAGCTGCGTGAAGAGATGTGGTCTAGCGGGCTAACACCTCTTCACAGTGCTAGGCTTATCCAGGGTAACTAGCCATGGTTGCCAAGAGGCATGACATCTGAAGGACTCTTGCTGATTAATGCTAGTATAAGAGCATAATTCAGGACAGCAGTGCTTTGGCATTCTCAGAGAGAAAGTGAAGCTTTCATACAGGTATGATGCTTTCTGGACCCTTGGAAAGAATGTGAGAAGAGAACCTGGACTTACCTTGAATTTCTCAATGGTAATCAGCATTTTCTCAGAAAGGCAGATACAGCAGCCCAACGTGTGGCTTTCTGAAAAGGTTTTAAGCATAGCAATACACTGCACTCAGCCTTTTCAAAACGAAAGGCATTGCAGGAAAGCTGCAGGAGTAATCTTTCCCTTAGGGAATCTCTATAAAGGCCTTAAGGTAGATTTTGTTCATTGAATATTATACAACCCTTGTACAACAGCTGAATTTTGAACCTCTGCATGGAAATAATACTTTGATAGAAGAAGGGAAGGCTCTTTAGTCAGGTTGGGGTTCACATAGTTCAGTCAGAGCTTACACTGGCATAGTGGTCAATGTACTGCTGGGAGGGCTTTTTCTGCTCAAGGATGCACTGGAACAGTTGTTAAGTGTAATCCTTCTTTTCTTTTCCTTCTCTAGCACTTCATGCATTCTTGTAAGTTGCCCAGGTAGTAATGACTCATCTGGTGGAACTGACAGCTGAAAATGAACAGCGTAATTGAAAAGAAGAGTGGACAAACATTGTGAGCAATCATTTCTGTGTGTGCATCACAGCTAATCTCTGAGCGCAGCTGCTGCACAGAAATCTTTCTTACCTGCTTGGTTTAAGCAGCTGTGATAATCTGGAAGGTTTGGATGTGCCTCTGCTTTGAATATAATGCTGCACATGTGTTTTTGTTAGAATAGTGAAATAAGGATATCTGTGTCCTGATTTAGAAGAAATGTGCATTGACAGAAGTGGGAATGATGGTAAGAATCCACAAGGATATTTTGCAGTTGCTATACTGCAAAAGGCTGTGTAAATGTAACTTAACCTGTTTCAGCCATCCTCAGCTTTTTAAGTGATTCAGCTAGGCCAATGTAAAGTCATTTGTGACCAAGCTTCATTTATTTTTCTGCTGGTAGTTATCAAAGAGGGTCTTGCTATTTTCAAAGTGCATTTAGCTAAGAAGAATAGTAGAATAAAACACGGGGCTGAGGGATTCTCTCGGGTGTGCAGTTTGGCCATTTCTTTGATTATGTCTTTATCCCATGGTAAAGACCTAGAGAGTTGTCTCTCTCAGAGCAGGCTCCCTTTTTCACAGCTGCAGGGGATGGACTTGTGCTAGAAGTCTTTTCCTTCCTGGACAGCAAACAGTGGACTGGGAACTGTGTCTGACTAGATACCATGGCAGAGTATTGCAGATGAGCTGGGGTTAAATCAGCCTGAATTTTGCTCTCCTCAGGGAAGGAAAAGAAACAAASAAACAAACAAACAAAAACCACCAAACCCAAAACCAACAAAAACCCTCAACAGTTTAGTATGTGCAAACAGCTTAGAAGTGAGGCTTTGTGCCTGTGGAAGCCAACTTCTGGCATGCATGAAGACAAAACCCACTTTTGACATGAAGTGAGATATAAAACTCTTCCATACCTGTGTTACGGTGAGAATAAAACCCTTCCATTCTTTCCCACATTCACAGTCATTAGCCTGAGAGAATAGAAAATGATGGTGTAAGAACAACTACAGCAACAAAAAAAAAAAGTATAGTATTTCATGTGGAAGCCTCAAATAATTCTCACCCCTTTTAGAAGTACCATGCCTGGAAATGAGCTCCCTGCCAAGCTACATCACACCCTGAAACCCTGTACTTCCCCAGTGTTCCATGTTCAGTTAGAGGGAGAGGACAGAGGTGTGAAGGTAAAAAAATCATGAGCTCTGTTGGAATAAAAGGAGAAGGTTATGTGGATCCAAGGAGAAGGCCAAGCTAAGGAGATAGACGAGTCTCAAGTATAAAACCTTCTAGGTAGTCTCTGAGCGCTACAGTCTGTACGGCTTCTGAATGGTGGGGTGGTCAGATACTTTATCACCTTCTTGCTTTTACAGGTGATGTGGGCCTGTCAGTGTGGTTCTTCCTGGTTTCCCTTGTATATTTTCTTGTTCAATTCTTTGCTCATTTCATATTCCCAGATACTCCTGAGAAAAACTTCTAATGCCTCAAGGGGGGGTTTCCCTGGTGTTAGGTTCCTTTGCCCTGCCTCCCTCTCTGACTGCCTTTGGTGCTGCCTGGCTGCAGGCCATTTGCTTAGATGTCACGAAGGCACCTCTACTCCCACACCRAAATGGAGCTCTGAATATCTGTGGGAGATGGAGTAAAGTACCGAGTGGCTTACAAATCACAGCTTTCCTCTTTTTACCTTCAGTTCTAGTTCCCCATTTGACAGCATCAGGATGAACTGTGCAGAGCCATTTTCATCTGGATAAACATTGGTTGCTGAGGTTAAAGCTGATATATCTAATTTCTGTGAGTACTAAAGAAGAGGGAAGAGAGAAATAGCACAAGTTGTAATTTTCACCAAAAATCTAGCTGCTCTCCAAAGGAATTTGTTTAGAAGAAAATAGATTGAAACTTTTTTTTTTTTGCTAGAACTTGGGTGAAGTTTAACTGACAGACGTGCCAAAGCTCAGTCCTTTGCTTCTGCTTACAGAAGCTCTTCTCACCAACAACGTACCTTGTGGATTTTTCCTATCCTAATCTTCATAATCACAAACAATTAAATCCATGAGACCTCCCTGAGTATTCGCTTTGTGACTCCAACTAAACCCTCAGCCAAAGTACACCATAATAATACCAAGCACTTTCTCCTCAGCTGCATAAAGGAAAGTCATGTTACACACCATGGTAATTTTACCCCTGTGCACAGCTGAGGAAAAAGCACTCGGTAAAATTATGGAGCAATGTCGATATGTTTGTAGCTCAGCTGCCAAAAAAAAATACTCCTTTTTTGTTTTGATGAGGCAAATTAATATAGTATAGTTTGTTTCACTCTGGCTTTTTTGATCTCAGCCTTTCTCTTACAATGTTCAGTACTATTTTTTTGGACTATGCAGATAAGAGAGTAACGGGTGCCAAGAGGTGTCTGGAGTACATAAGGATTACTTGATGAAAATAACTGATGCACTTAATCAGATGAGTAGTCACAAAGACAGCACATTACTCACTCTTGGGGTTTTCTTATCATCATAAAAGAAGAGCATAGTTCCTCTGAGTTCTGTCCAATACACTCTAAATTCCTGTTGGAAAGGAGGAAGTGTGAGTTTGTGAAGATGATCCTTTTTAGTTCCCCAAAATGCTGAAAGAACTGCTAAGAAAAAACTGTGTCATCATATGTTAGTTTCCAGTGTTTTAAAGATTGTTAAAGAGCGTGTATGTATTTTGCAGGCAATTTATGCAAAAAAAGTTCAGTAAATAATTCTTTACAGGCAAAAAGATATGTAGGCTCTAGGCTTTGTTTTCTAGTATCCTAATCTGGCATGGAACTAGAAAACTTTACTTTTAACTAATTTAAATGTTTTAAACATTTGTCAACAATGTGTCAAACAATTTAAAGGGGGTACATAATGGTATGAAAACATAATTTGAATGCCACTTTAAAATCTTGCTCTCCCTAAAAGGCATACAAGTGGAAAATAGCATGAGATGAACATGTGTGAAGACTTCTGAACACCATTCTCTTGAGTACCTATTTGCATTGAATTTTGATCCTGCCAGTTTAGTTGCTATAGGGAGAAGATCATGGAGCTTGACAGTAGTCTGACCTATTAACTGGACTTCTTGCATTTGAAGTGGTATTTTACATGCTTTGTCTTTAAGTAATGTGTAGTAGTGTTTGTAAATCAACACCATGCCAAGGTAAATACAATTGTCTGACTCTTCTAATGGTTCCCTAATGCAGTCATGCCAGGGTGATGGGAAAGGTTTTTTTGTTTTCATGTGTCCCTGATACCCTGAGAACTATAGCTGTTACGGGCCACTGAATTGGGAAGGCAACTTCGGTAAAACTGAAACTCTGTTCTAGTTTTCAGTACCTGTTTTGTGTTTGTTTGGGGTTTGGTTTTGTTGTTGGTTTTTGTTTGTTTGTTTGTTTTTTGAGGCGGGGGTTTAAAACACAGTCACAAAAATTGAGAAAAGAAATAACTTGTGAAGTCTGATAGGTCACACAAATTAGGGTGAGCAACATTCCCTAGAGTATCCTGCAGGTGATCCTTGCTCTTTACCCTGCTAGCTCCTAACTAGTGTTTCTGGTGGTTTCTGTCAAATTACCAGTGTAAAATTTCTGTAGCATTCAGCTCTGGACCCCAACCGCTGAGCACTGCAGTATTGTGTTAAGGGAAATGTCCTCGTTAAACCATCTGTCCCTGACAAGTTAATGAAGGTTGTGAATGCTTGCTGTGGTATGGGGCTGGATGTCATGGGAAGTTTTTGAACTGCACCTTATGAACTGGGCTTTCTGTGCTATGGAAATGTAGTAATACTAGTTGCCCAGGAGCACCTGTTACTGTTTCACAGCCATGAATATGTTTTTCTCTTGGGCGTCTGGTCTCTCAAAAGCAGTAATACACCTCGTCAGTCCCACATAAGTCTCTTCAGATCGGCTGCATATTATTGCTCTGTCCTGTTAGCTTTTTTTATTCCAGTATGGTAGTTTCTGAATTTCAGAAGGAGGGATTGTTCAGGGGGAAAAAAAAGTTTTATGTAAAAGGATATAAATAAAGGAATGTAACAGGGAGCTTTATTAAACTTGCAGGTGTTCTCCTGCTAGATACAACAAAGCAATGCGTTGAATAATTTCTAGCGCTGCAGAAGAATTAATTGTAAGTTTATTAGTCTACTTTTTGTTTCTTGGGAGTTCCTGTTTTCTGTGGTACCTGGTTGTTCCTGTGTTTGTGAACCACGATGCCATTTTGGTCTTTTGATTATATCTACCTTTAGCTCTGCGTGACACTCATTTTCTCTATTCTGTGCTTCTGCCTCTACAGAGATGTGAGCATAGGTAGGGTAACAATGACTTTGTAACCCTAAGTACAGGGATTGTCATTATCAAGCGCTAAAAAAGGGCAATCAGCTTGATCAGGGCCATGCTCTGAACATACATGCTATTGTAACATACACAAGCACATAGGTGTTTACAGATTTGCATCTTAAATAGTTATCTTGGGTCAAAAAAATCACTCTTATTTTCCCAGTTAGTCTGCATATGTTAAATCATCAGCCCTTAGTAACAAGAAAAAAAAAGATGTAGAGAATCTCACATATACTTCAGGTGGCGTGTCATTGAAGACTTCAGGATGGATACTGTTCTCCAGTAAATAGAGGCTGCGTCAGAGCAATATAACCATGTCAAACTTTGCTCTTGGTATTAAAAATACTGCATGAGCTTTTCATCATGGTGGTAGCTATGAAATCAGTCAAACTCAATCCACATTTCAGTAGGTAATAGTAAATTATAATAGGATCTTGGAGATATTGATGGTTACCTTGCATAATTTATTTTACCCCCCCTCCCCCCCCAAGTAATATGAACAGAAATAACTAGATATCATTATTTCAGTGCAACCGTTTGTGTCAGCCAGTGCTGAGAAATATCCCCTTGCAGACCTGTAGCTCCCAGCAGTACATTTTTGAAGAAATATTTCAACACATCCTCCTCCCCGGACTGCGCGCCTTACCTGGCATCTTGAGTGCCGGACAGACAGGTAACCTTGGAAGTACAAAGGCAGACCAGTGATCCTCTGCCTCTCCTGGAAGACTCGCCGGGGGGCTGGCTGAGGAGTTTCCTCAGGCTGTTCCCTAATGCCTCTCAGCATCCTTTGGATATCTCAGCAGGGTATCTGGATATCCTCTGTTGCTGTGCTCTTCCCCCCCCCCCCCGCCCCGTTGTTCTCAGTCTGCTCCGTATCAGCCTCAGCAAGAGAACTCGCCCTGGTGAGAGGGAGGAAAAAGCAGCACCTTGAAGAGGAAGTCTCTGTACTTGCTTTTTAGGTCAGCGCATGCTGCCGACTCTTTGCTTGGTGTATGATCATGGGGGGGACCAGACTGAATGGATTAAAAGGATCTTTTTCTTTAGAGTGTGCTCCTTGGGTTTGCTCGAGGGGAGACATTCAAATGATGAGCATGCTGGAACAAAAGTGCATCATTACTGTGATGGGTGTCACCTGGAGGTCATTGTGGAAAAGCCTGCTTTTTATGGCTTACAGCACTGAACCTTCCGTGGGCTGCTGCCACAGGAGAGACTGCTCTCAGCTGCCTCTGAAATAATACTTAAGTTTTTCATTGGGAGCATAGATTAACTTTGAGACTATCAGAGTTGAACTTTCTTTAGCAAATGGCTAGGGGGATTACAGAACACTAAAAGTAATATTGGAAATAAATCTACCTATTGTTGTTTATAACTGGCAAGGATAAATCAACTTCACAATGTGCATGTAGGAAGAAGACTTTCATTGTGAAAGAGCTAATATGCCAAAGCCTTTAAAGAAATTGTGAAGGGAGATGGTAGTTCAGGAACGAAATGTTGGTCCTGATGAAATGAGGGGTGAAATTTCCATCAAGTTTGTGACAAGATCACAGAACCATAATGTTTAACTTAGTTTCTGGCCTTCCCCTTAGTGGTCAGAAAGAATAGGGATGACAAGACTTGGCATTTTGATGCTGGTTGCTACTAAAGGCAAAGCAAACATTATAATAATAATAATAAAGAAAAGGCTTGTTTTTTGTTGAACATCTTCATGGCCTTTTCTGTTTCTCAGCTGTGTGTAGGTGTGAGTATATAACTAGCTGGTAAGGTGATCTGTGATAGATCAGATAGCTGCCAACCAACTCTAGCAGAAGAGGGGTTCAGCCCTACATGTGAAAGTAAATTCTCCATGTCATCTCTAAACGTGGCTGGGGACAGGTACACGTTCTCAGATTTTGGTTAAATTGCAGATTTTTGTACATGTTCTCTATTGAGCGTGTTTAAATGGCAGAATTCAACTTTGCTGTTGAATGTTGCAGAAAAGCCAATGAACATGGGTACCTGCACCTTTGCTTGGCGAGGCTGATGATGATGAGGCAGCACTTAGTCCACTGCTTGCCAGTGTGTGATAAAAAGCATCATTTAAAATTGTATTTTTGGGCTGTCTTTTGCAGCTACTGTAAGATATTGCGGATATTGTGTTGTTATGTTCTCCAGTAGTTGTTTTTGCTCATTGTTGAATTCTTCACTAATGTTTTAAAGAAAAAATTGCAACTCCCTGTGGTGACTGTAGAGGTTTTGTACCGTTTAGAAACCTGAGGATTTGAACTGGCGTCTCCATGAAGTAAAAGAACGGGTACTGCCGCCAGCCACCTCTCCTCAGGGAAGAGGCGGTAAAGAGGGGCGGGCGGGAGGGGAGCCGCTGGCTCCTGCGCAGGCGCGACAACGGCCCGCGGGGGGGCGCGCGCGCAAAGTAACCGCCCGCGTTGGCGCGCGGCGGCCGCCGACCAATGGGGCGGGGGGAAGGGGGCGTGGCCGGTGCGCTGCCTGTCGCCGGTACGCGCGCGCAGCGGGAAGGCGCCCGAGGTTTGAAAGCAGCGGGGTGGGGGCGCGGGGGCGACGGCTTAGCCGGGTCCCGCGGCCGGGGTGTCTTCGTCCTCGTCGCGGCGGCCCGGGATGGCGGAGGCCTTGGTGAGAGCGCGCGGGCGCGGGGGAAGCGGCGGGAGGAGGTGGGGTGTGTTGGGGGCAGCGGCCGTTCCCTTCTGTAACAGTCGGGGCGCGGCCCTCCCCTCACTGCGCTCCTGAGGGGCGGGCGGGCCCGCGGGGCCGTCCTTCCGCCCCTGACGGCGCGGTGAAGCTCTGGGGGTCTCCCGTTTCCCCCTGAGAAAAGCGGGGCCGGTGTTAGTGCTCTGCCCTCCCTCTTGGCCCCGGTTGCTGGCACGAAACTTCTGCTCCGAGGGCTTGTCTGTCGGGAGCCCCGTTTCCCTTAGGCTGTCTGCAACTGCGCCTGTCGCTCGTCTCTGGAGATCTTCCTTTCACGGGTTAGCGTGTAAAGAACCAGTGACTCTTGTCGAGACATGCTAGAGACGTACTCATCTTCCTCCTACCGTCCTCTGTCAGAGGTACACGGGGAGCTTAAGTTTTAAAAGCTCTGTATGTGTAGCGGGGTATGAGCATAACAATAAATAAGCTGTTAAAAGCTCTTTTAGATCCGTTACAGGAGTTTTTCATTTTCTTGTATGAAAGGTTGCTTGCCAGTTGGTTATACTGCACTCCGCTGCAAGAGGAAGAAGTTTAAGCCTGAGTGACTGATTTGCTGTGGAGTATGGTTCTGCACTGTTTCTGAAGTTATGACTTTTGGTCAGTCGTTTTCCCATGTGACCTAGAGTTTCTTCCTGCCGTTTTAAGCTGATGTTGAAAATTTGCAGTGGAATAAATCATTATGTGGTTTTGGTTATTTTTATTACCAGAAGTAATATCCAAAGAGGAATCACAAAGAAGTGCAAAGTAATGTCAGTATGACAAATTTAGGAAAAACGTGCTGAATTCTGTTGTATTAGGTCTAGATAATCTCCACACTGCACGTACACTGTATTCCAGTTTACGCAAATGAAGAAGAGGTCATAATTGTTTTTCAGCTAAATGTTTAGAATTTTTTGAGATGTTTTCTCGTCACATTGGTGAAAAACTGCATTCTGCTTAGCTCTTTAATTTTTCTTGATTTGCCCTTCCTTCCTGTTTTTATCCTCTACAGTCTTTGCCTGTTCCCAGCTCAGTAGGCTTTATTTCATTTGTTGGCATAGAAAGTAATGCTGATAATATACTGTCATTTGAATTACTACTACTCTAGTTATAGTAATAGATGACTGGACTCATGTCTGCTATTCGAATGAGTTTGATTATACTCGGGGTTCAAGTTTATGAAGAAGTGCTAGGAGTTAATCGAGACTTTAGTTTTACCATGGGACAGCTGATGTGCTCTCACTGCCTGTCAACGTGGTCTTGCCTGTGATAAACACAGGGTAAGAATCTCCGTGTGAGCAGTTCTCACAGAGCAGTGGATGTGTTGTAAGGTTATGTCCTAGCTTGCTTTGTAGTGGTTCATTCCTTTTCCTTACTTAAAAGATTATTTCTGTAGTCGTCACAGAAATGTTAACTAAATCCTTAGCTTCTCTGTGATTTCTGTCATGTAAGTCTCCTGTAAGTCTCTCTGACTTTAGATGCAACAGATCCTTGATGGTTCTTGAGGACAGCTGAATTTCTGGCAGTTGTTACAGGGGTTGTAGCTACTGCGGCATTCTAAGAAAAACAGGGCTGCAGTAAGTCCCACTAGTTTCAGATTAAGAATCCTTGAGACTTGCTTACACGAGAAAGAGGAGGTTGGTCGCTTATTTGTTCTTCTGTCGAGTGTCACCATGCTTAGTAAAAATTGATTCTTATTTCTTCACAGAATCATTTTAAAAAAGACTACAGAGCAAGATTCTGCCATGGAGGAGGGTAATTTACATTTTAAATCTTATTCTTAGATACGATTGTTTGGAAAACTTACGTTGATTTTTGTCTGAGAGCTTGATGTCAAAACTATTTGGTGTATCTTATTAAACTGATCATATGATGTTTCCCAAACTTCTTGTATTTCTTAGTGGTGGGAGGAGCAAATTGTGCTGGGGGACAAAGCACCAAGGATTTCCTTTGTATTCCTCTCCTGAGGCAGCAGACTGTGGTGTAGCTATACCTAAGCTACACCTAACTAGGCTGCCTGAGCACGGAAGCAGTAGTCTGTGCAAACATTTTGCCTTTCAAGAGGTAGAGGAATGAAGCCCACACAGAGTTCTAGCTTATTTGGCCCTTGCTGGTAAATGTTAGAGATGAGTTTGAGTATTTGCAGTGCTGTAGCTTTCTTTAAAGGTATGTCAGAAGTCCGTGAGCTTTTTGTTACTGGGATCCATTTTTAGACCTGCATTTCATGAGCTTGCCAAATCTACCAAATTACCTGGTTTTAAAGGCATATAATAATCATTATGGAAGAAATACTCCATGGCTTTTCTCTTGTTATTTTGGTTTTAATCAAGATGGTCTGGCCAGTGGATCACTTCCCCTGAGCAGGGACATCTTCAACTAGATCAGGTTGCTCAGAGCCCCGTCCATCCTGATCTTGGATGTTTCCAGGGATGGGGCATCTACCACCTCTCTGGGCAACCTGTTCCAGTGTTTCACCACCCTCATCGTACAAAATTTCTTCTTTATATCTAGTCTGAATCTACCCTCTTTTAGTTTAAAACCATTCCCCCTTGTCTTGTCACAACAGGCCCTGCTAAAAAGTCTGTCCCCATCTTTCTTATAAGCCCCCTTTAAGTACTGAAAGGCCGCARTAAGGTCTCCCCGAAGCCTCCTCTTCTCCAGGCTGAACAATCCCAACTCTCTCAGCCTTTCTTCACAGGTGAGGCGTTCCATCCCCCTGATTGTTTTTGTGGCCCTCCTCTGGGCCCACTCCAACAGGTCTATGTTATCCCAAAGCTCTTCTACCTGAGGGCTGTTGCAGTAGTTGTATATTTTCTTTTATGTAGAGAGATTTCTTCATTCTCATTATACTCTGTGACAGTTTCTCCTGGAATCCTTATTTAGATAAGTTTCTTTGCAGATCCCTGTGCATGGAAATGGTAGGTAAAATATATTAAAGTTGGGACTACTGGAAATAATAATCTAAAATACTAAGTAGTAAGAACTTTACTATTTTTATATTGCTGGGATAGGAACATTTAGTATTTTTGATTGAAAATATTTTTTTTTCCCCTCTTCTTTCTAGAAATAAGATTGACGTACAGCCAGGTCAAAACATACTGAAACTCATACAGGATTGTTTCGAAAGTAAGCTTTTATTTGGTGTTTTGCTTAATTTGCTGGTTAAAGAAAAAAAATAATTTTTTCCTTGTATTATATTTAGTGGTAAATAAATAGAAATAAAAAATAGAGATAAAATGGATAAAAATAAAGTCTTTCTCACAGTCTTTAAAAGCACCCCCTTCCCAGCCACTTAAAACTGCGTCTTAGCTATCTTATAAAGGTAATCTTTTTCCTGAGTAGCTGGTTTCTTTCTTGTTTGGATTTATGTGACCTTAATGAGCCTTAGCAACTGGTTAAAATAAATGAAACCTGGACAATTTCAAGAATCCCTTATTTACCGTTTTTTCTTTATAGGTTGTGGCAGTGATCTTACAATAAGCTCTCCAAGTGCAACCCACTGCTCAACTCCTATTGTCAGAAACGAAAAGAGGACTTCAGTACAAGGCCAAAGGGTAAGTTAGTTACGGCAGAGTCACAATGCAGCATTGGGTACAGCTTCACTTGGGTACAAGTTTAGTTCTGTAGGATTTAGTTCTGTATGAGTGTTGAATGAGTAAGCTCCATATGTCACTTGTATATAGGCTATAATTTAACCTTCTGTAGTAGTTGTTGGTAATGTTTTTTCTTAGTTTGTTGTGCTCTAATGGTAAATATTCTATAACTAGATTTATTTAATAGCTTATTTTCTTGGGTTTTTGCTAATGAAAGCTTTTTCAGCTTTTTGTCAGGATAGTTAAATTTCTCACGGTCTCRGGTTGAAGCATGCTGTCTTGGACTCCATTGGGGTTGGTTTTAGTCACTTTGCCAGATATATGGGCACAGTTCTTAGCTATCTGATGGACAGTAAAATTGAAAGATGATTCTTGTATAAAAGCAGCTTGTCAACTCCTGATAAACAGTTATCCGTACAATAACTTTGTATATCTGTAACTTTGTTGAAGAGTGGAAACAAGTTGAAGGACTTGTTAATGTGCTGTCTGAGAGAATGATGCCAATAATCTAGTTTGTATATTTAGTTTTAATATTTTGATTCTAGTAGGTTTTTGTAAAAATAGGATATTCTATTAATGGCAGTGTGGAGAACAGGCATTCTTTATAATGGTGTTTATTTACTTTAGTCTGGTGTTAAAATACCGTATAATCTCCCAAGTAATTCTTGCAAAACCTCAGCCTGACTTAATAAAGGTGAATTAAATTGTTTATATGAATTCATTCTAATGAAAAGAGTAAATAGCTTGCCTGTGGACTAGCAGGATGTCTGTTCAAAGCTGCAAATTAATTTTTACTGTACACAGTTTTACCTGTTGTCTGAAATTTACAGTTAGTTTTAGAAAATTGAAGTGTTTAGTTAAAATAGAACTGTGCTTCAAATGAGTAAGAATTAAGGGAAGGAAGTTATATCGTGTTCTGTAGAAATTTATATTCCTGTCAAAATACTGTTGCTTTATCAAATATTTTACTTTGTCTCATTATTCGTTATCGACTATGACAGCCAAAGGCAGGGTTAACTAACTCTGTGAAAAGAGCCTGTAATTCTGCAGAGTCCTTGCCTGCATCACCACTAAAACCAGTCAGCAGCAGAGGTTGGTAGCACTATTATTGAATTAAGTTTTGGGGGGTAACTATTTCTTGGGATTTTGTAAGGTTTTGAGTAGAAGAATTAAACCTATTCTATATATATGGCAGGATGGTCACATGAATCACCCCTGAAGCTTGCAATACATGATTATGTAGCTGATTCTAAAAAACCAAAGTCTCCTGTGTCTAAAAGAGAAACAAATAATATATTAAAAGATGTTGAAGCACTATGCAAAAGTCCTGCCATGTCTTCAGACCCTGAGGATGATCATGGGTCTGTTGGATCACCTCTTCTTGTGGAGGAAGCAAAAAGTTCTCCTGTACATAAGTAAGTAGAGCTGAACGTGGTGGTAGTGTCATGTCCGTGTGTCGTCGTGTCTGTCCATGTGTTGTGTTGTCCCGTCCCCGCTGTCCCCGTCCCCCCCACCCCAGCTAAATTAACATGGTGGTTTCAGTCATTTATGAGTTTGGATTATGAACTCATAAAAAATAATTCCAAGCTTTTTAGAAAGTTTCCATATCTGGGTTTAGAAAGGGCAGAATTGTTTTCTATTAAACATTCTGGTGATAAGGGTTAATTCCCAAAAGTGCAGTACCCTAGTGTAGGAAGCCTGTCAGAATAGATTTGAACTCCYTTTTCGGAGGAAAGTGCCCCAAATTACCAGCTTCTCAGATAGTCTAGACTTTTTCAGTGAATCCTATTGACAGTGTTGACCTTAAAAGTTAACAAAAAATTTGTTAAAGCAGAGATGAGCAGTCATTGTTCCTCTCACTCTGAATATACAAATGTTTTATTCAAAGTAGAAAAACTTCAGTTGTGATCATTATCTCATATTTGGAAAATTTGAAGCCCAGCTGCAATAGTGGCCAGTGGTCCCCGACACAGTTCTGCTTTCCTGGAGGACTGAATCTCCGGGGTAGATCATAGAGAGGGACTGACACTGATCTCATTGACTCCCATTGATGGAGTGAGATTGGGAAGAGAGTGCACCTAGGGTCTAGGAAACCTGACAATTTCTGAAGCACATTCTCCTAAAATTAGGAATTTGTCTTGCTGAGTAACCCTCACTTTGATTAAGAGTCACAAGCTGACCCCCTGTTGCCTCATTGATTTGGACACTTGCTACTATGCTGGGAAGTAGTACCGCTAACCTGTGTTCCAGCAAATTACCAAATGGAAGCTCATTCATAAGGAGTGAGACACTGTCAGCAGGAGAAAATGAGAGCATCTGTCCATCCACACGATACTTTAATGTGCACTCAGGATTTATAGTATCATATTTGAATGCTGTTTCTCATACATAGATTACATTTTGATGACCAAAATACTCCTGCTGCAGTGAAGAGCCGTGTGGAAGTTGAAAATTTGGAAGGACCTCAGACTGGGAGAGCTGAGCAGGTTGTTCCTGTGCAAGGAACAGAATGTATTGCTACGTCTTCTGTACAGAAAGAGAAGTCTTTCTCTTCTGTTGTCTTAGCAGCTGTAGCAACAGGAACGCTTGGAAAAAGGTTTGTTTTGAGCCTTAATATGGAACATAATTTGCTAATAAAATAACCTGGTCCTGAGTACTGGAGCAATATCCTTTCATCTATAAACATGGTCCGGGAGAATGTTTTGGGATAGTCCAACGTTACTGAAAAATGCCACTTGAGAAAGGGTTTGAATAGTTGTTTCAAAGTTTTGTGCTGTTAGGATTTAACAGTGCTGTTGCTTTTGTCTTCCAGTAAAATAGTGTGTAGCTGTTGAATAGCGTTTCAGATTGAGCCTGAGATCTTTTGATAGCTGGATTGGAGGATTCAGGAAAACCTTATGTGATTCTGAAGTTAGCAGTGATCAAGCAGTCTTTTTCAGACCTAATATGGATTTGACCGGTTAGATAGGAAGTTGACTCTCCAGCATCTGAGAAATAATGAGGTGTGAGTATGAGGCCAAAGCAAGGAGAAGCAGGCCTTGTGCTCTTCCTGGAAGCTAAAGGGCAGTGAATGATGAACTTTGTAATAATTCTTCCAAGGAATGTCCTGTAGCGTTTTTAGGTGTTCTAGAGTCACCACTAGATTTGCAAGATTGAAAGTCAATTTTTTTCCCCCAAATGATGTGAATACTTTGTCCTTCCTTTCTTTAGGTATTCAGCCTCAATATCACCACCATCACCTCCTCCTGTGAGAGATCAAGATTTGGAAATAGAAAATGAATGTGAATTTTTAATTGACGAATCAGATGGTGTATCTTTTAATTCTTGGTTTTCAATACCCCATAAGAACAAAAAATCGAAAAAAGATGGCTCTGCAACTCCTGTTTCTAAATCTCAGCCCTCTGAAAAGGAGAAGACAGAGAGTAAGAAAGGCAAGAACAGAAAAGTACAGGTTGAAGCACTTACTAAACAGAAAATGGATGATTTGGATGTCAGAGTACATGACTTCAAAGGAACATCAGAATCAGATCCAGTCTCTAAGAGTGAAGGAAAGGTCCTTAAATCTCAAAGGCAAAACAGTACTCATATGGGTAAGTTATTTAACAGGTCTTCAGACTTCTCCTTCCAGGTCATGTTACTGGATTTTTTGGGGGTGGTTTATTGGGAAATAAGGATAAAGTAGACGAGAGACATTAATGGATTCCTAATTATTGATGTTTCATTTGCACAGTTAGGTTTGGGTGTATATAAGGCAGTGAGACAGAGAGTCTTCACACACTCCTGCCCGCCCCC
>JAYKAV010003007.1:143035-188412 GCA_035582835.1 Phoebastria nigripes | reverse complement strand
CCCCCCCCCTTTGGTTTATTTTTATGCATTCAGATGTCAACATATATCTTCAGGTTTAATGGGAAAAGATATTAATGTCCAAGTGTTTTGTGTATTGATAGGAAAGATTAAAAAGGATGCACTTAGGCAAGGCTCTCCAAACCAGAAAAAGGACACGTCCTGGAAACCAGAAGCCGAAGAACTGATGTTGTCACGGTCTGGATTGGAAACAAAAGCATCTGATGGAGAACAATGTAAAATAAGGGTGATGCCAAGTGAGGATTCGCCTATGCCCTCAGCTGGGCATCAGCAAGAGAGGACTCTGTCTCCAGAAAAGAATCTCAAGTCTTCCAAGTATCTGCACTTGGCTTCAAAAGCTTCTCAGCATTTAGTTCGCAAGAAACAAACTGCTAAGCAGAAACTTCCAAAAGATACAGTAGCTAAGAGACTGGCAGAAAGTCCGAGGAAGAAGCTTAAAAAATCTGGCAAGAAAAGTAGTAATAAAAAGCCTCAGTTACAAAGAGAGGAGAGTACTGACAGTGAACCTGATGAAGATGAGCTTGAAAGAGAGCCTGTAAAATTGAATGAAGTGTTTACCTCTCCCCTGCATCAGAAATTACAGACTTCTGTGATTCAGAAGTTGGCTAAGTCTGAAAAGCCTAAAAATGTATTGCACACATTGGAGTCACTTGGTGGTGCAAATAACAAAACTTCTGTAAAAGCACTACAGCATCTCATAGACAGTGTGAGGAATTCCAAAAAGAAACGATTGTCAGTTAAGTCTTCAGGGAATATACCCAAAAAGATTCATCGCAGAACCAGAAAAGGTGTTTGCTCAAACCCTGAGGACTCTGAGTCTCAAACGGATTCTGACAGCTCTTCTGTACAGGACATGGCAAGAAAAAAACAGAAGTTATCAGATGTGAAAATAAAAAGTAACAAAAGAAAACGTAACATGCAACGTGGACTACAGTAAGCTTTTTATGTAATTCCATGCAAGTGTGGTATAACTTGGTAGATAATTAAACACATGTTGTTAATTTTTAAGCGGTAGTGGCTCAGTTGAATTATGTGACATTTTCAGACTGGTTGAATAGCTGATAGAGAAATCATGTGGTGTAATCAACATCCTATTCTCACAGGTGGGTGCCAAATCTAGTGTCTGCTTCTACATAAGGAAACTTGCGCTGGAATTTTTAAAGTGTTCTTTTGAGACTTGAGTAGCAGATCCAGTTTAAAAACCAAAAAAAAAAAAAAAGACAAAAAAAGACACACATGCACACACAACCCCACCACCCGTAGAATACCTTCACTGTCAAGTTTGTTACTTTGTTTATAAATTGAGAAAATACAGTGTTTAATTCTTCAGCTATATTTATTTTTGTGGATGTAACTTTACTAATGATTGGTACTCAAAAGAGGAAGTTTCTTTAACCAGTCTAATTGAGTTTATAATCACTGTTCTTTGCATTGCTTTTTAAATTTTTTCTTTTAAAATGTCTTTTTTATGGTTCTGTTCAGTATGTAAAATTATTGACCTACAGGTTCCTTTCAGTAAGTAAAATTGATTTAACAGTAAACATAATAATAATTTTTTTCTCTTCTAGAGGTTCCTTTGCAGCTGAGAAGGCTACAACTCGTGAAAGGTAATTTCCTGAGTTGTCTGTAAAACTTGCATTTAATCTCACTTCTGCCCCACATAACAGCTGTTTGGTACTACTACTGCATTCTGTGTTCTACTAGTAAAGAACTTAGTAGAGAAGGGATTGTGATTCATGCCTGAGGTGTTTAAATACCATGCTAATACAGTTAATAAACAAATTCTTCTTCCTGTCATGAATAAGGGGTCATAGTAAGTTTCTTGCCTTTGGGGATTTTTTTTTTCCTTTGAGGCTTGTTTCCACATTAGTGTGTGATTTTTGAACAGAAATACCAGTGCTCCTATAACTAATAACAACTGTACTAATAAAGTTGCTGTTAAGTAGGGTATAGAACTGTATGTACAATCCAAACTCTTGTTTGTGCACGTAGATATGCACATATCTTCTCCTTCATGTGATGGGAACTTAATAGCAAAGCAAACAGGAGTGGCAGTCTGTGAATTTATTAAATTTTTGTGTTGTAATTCTACTGAAAATGTTATTTTTTTTTATTACAAGTGAGCCTACTGCAGACTTATTTGGACAAATTTCTAGTGTAGGTTTGCTAATCTAGCATTGAAATGCATCTTTTGGAGTTTAAGTGGATCACAGCTGAACTTCATTGGCATGGTAAAAGCAGTGAAACACAGCCACAGATGGGGGAAGGAAGAAAGGTTAAGGGTATTAATGCTAAGGCTGTAAGAGCAATCCTGTTATAAGTGATTTGATTGCTAGAGAATCTTTGGTGGAGTTACATACAGGTTAATTATTGCAATTTTATGGGGGAGATTTTATGACAGAATACATATTACAAATTACAATTACAAACTATTTTACTGTCCTTTCCTTACAGTATGCAAAACATTTCTTTAAAGCACTTCTATGATCATGGTCTATGGAAAATTGTTTGAAAGGTAATGCTGCAGAGGAGAGGAGAAGGTCTGTTTCTTCTGGAAGGGAGAAAAAAGAAAAAGAAGTTACAAGATTTTTAGGAAACCTGTTTAGAGAGGTGTGAACACTAGTTTTTCTGCCTGATGACCGAGTAGAGGAGCAATTGATGAATTTCAGACCTGTGATTCCTAACTAGCAGTCATTTGCTTCAGTGTCTAATCGGTACAGACAGATGTTTAGAAGGAAAAAAACCCACCCCACATGATCTGAAAAAAACTTAAATTTGCTATTCTTGGTAGTGCTGTAATGTTCTTTTGACATTTAACATATTCAAGCAGGTGTATTCTTTTTTTTTCCTTTGAAGTGGGCCTGTTCTAGAACATTGTGATAAATTTGCTTCCAGAAGTAAGTCTTGTGAACAGGATAATACATCTTCAGGTAATGTTTAAAGTTGGTATTTTCTTGCATTTTATGTTTAAGCTTTTTATAAGCTGTACTTGATAGTACAGTAATTTCTGTTGTATTCTGCTTGTCCAGAATAAGAAGTGCCGATTGTATTGGCTGTGGTCACATTTCTGCCCACGTATGTGATACAGTATGCCGGCTTTACATTGTGTTAGCTTTGGAAGGACAAGCACTACATGCTTTGGCATCAAGCCTACCAGGATAAAGTTATCCTTCCAAAATACTTTGAACAAATTTTTTTAGACTCAGTTTGTACCAGTTTGGTGTGTTGCCATGTGATGGTACTATACACGATCACTTCAGGCCACCCTAGACCAAATTGTACAACCTTACGGAATTGTAGGCTGTTCACCTAAAAATATTTTGGTTTTCTTTTAAGTTTCCCTACACAAGTTGCACATATTGTCATAATGAATATGAGCCCTGGGGATAGAAAGTCTTTTTGTTAGTGTTTTAGAGCCAGTTGTGAATGTTGTTAGTTCATGCAATGCTTTCTCCAGAGATGTAGTTTTGTGTGTGTTCTGGTAAGAAGTTTGTTCTAAAGTTAGGCTTGAGTGGTATAAAGCTGAATGTCCTTGCACTTTGATCAATAAGATTACATGTGTCGTTATAATTTGCCAATGTTTGTTTTATCAGAGGGATGGGTGTGAGGAATATTTACTTGAATATATAGTTTTAATGTAATTTTCAAGCTTACACTGTTTAAAAACTAATTACATATACTGTTTATCCACATTGGGTGTTATATACGTTTGAAGAAAAAATTGTTAGTGGGAACACTAACATTGGGACTTCTGCTTGTATTACCTTTGGTTGCTTCCAGTGGGTATATTGAATAAAAGTCAGGAATAGTAAATGCCTATAGTGGTGGTTTTTTGAATGTATTTTCAGATACTTCTGAAGACTTGAATTGTCAAGTAAGAGATCTGTTGTCAGACAACATAGCAAGGCATAAAATAGGTAAGATTATTTTAAAATATCTTAATGTAAGTGCATAAATACAAATGCATTTCCAACCTGATGTAAACTTTGCTGAAGGAGACACAGGAAAACAGCTAGAAATGGGTTCATATGTTAATAAGTATTTACTGATAAGGCTTGTTAGTTCTTCAGGGTACCATAACCCTGCTCCAATTTTTGAGTTACTTTTAAAAACTTCTAGTGTTTCTTTTTTTATTACTATATTCAACAATTATCTTTTTAACTGTCACATTTCCATTTTTCATTTAATATTGAGTCAAGACACTGCTTACAGTTCAGTGAGAACAGTAAGAGTTTGAATTAGTTTTACACAGTGTAACTGAGGGTGCAAATAACCTGGCTTCTGTGGTGGTCTGAGTCCGGGTAGGATAGAACAATGGGCATGCAGTCGATTGTAGTCCCATACTAGTCTGTTTTTATTAGTTTTTATTCCCTTCATTATTATGTTATGCACAACACTATAGTTGTCTACCTTAAAAAAAAAACTTGCTGAAATAGTTTTTGATTTACCATTTTTATTTTTAGCATTTAAATATTCTTGATTAATTTGCTCTCGACTCTTAAGGGGCTTTTATTTTCTTACAAACACTAAAATATTGAATCTTACTGTATTCATATATGGCAGCTTAGAAAAATTGAAAGTTGAGACTATGTAATAAGGAAGTCTGAAGATAAATATCTGAGAAGTCTTGGAAATGTGTGGGGTTTCTGTTGGTAAAAGTGCTGCTCTTCTGGACCTTGGAGATGGGACTTAATCTGGAAGAGGAGGGGCTGCTTATGCAGTCTCTGTTTCCCTCCTCTTGCCATAACCAAGGCAGTGCCTTTTCACTGTTGCTAATGAAATCCCTCAGATTTAGGCAGCGTTCTTAGTCTTTGTTGAGAGCTTTGTCTTCACAGTTGTAGCATGTTTGCTGCTCCTTGTGCTTGAGCCCCTAATGTCCATATCTCAGTGATTCACTAAGATATATAGAATGAAATCTAATGTAAAGTCAGCATGGTGACTGTTTAAGAAAAAGGAGAGTGAAATACTGATGTATGCAGAAGGTGGCTTTTGGCAATGCTTTATTCCCTTTTCCTGTCATGATAGCAATGTGATATAAATATCAGCTGGGAAGTGCTGACCCCCTGATACGTAACAACAGGAAAGGATATTTAATGTTTTCCATTTCTGAATTTTCCTTTCGTACTTAATGTAAATTATTTTATCCTTTAAATTAGTAATGCCTTCCAACACACCTAATGTTCGTCGGACGAAAAGGATACGACTAAGACCTCTGGAATATTGGCGAGGCGAGCGTGTAAACTATACGATGAGGCCTTCAGGTATTAGTTCCAAAATACCTATTTGCTTTCTCCTGATAGGGCAGTAAAGAAAAATCTGTGGGTTGATCTTCTGTCGTGAAAGCTTTGAGACACTTACTATTTGTTAATTTTTTTAAAAAGCAGATTATTTATGGTCTCCAGCTATTTAGTCATCTTTCTGTGTAGTCTTTTTCTCTCCTGATACTCCTGCATCAGCTAGAAAGTAGAGCATGAGATGGAGATCTAATAGCAGAGCATGTTAAGTACCCTTGCCTTAACTGTTTAGGGAAGAACAAAACACTTTCTCTGTACTAGTAGGTTTATTACATCAAAGATTCTGTATGATACCGGAAAAAGAGACAATCTACTGGATCATTCATTGGAGCATTTCTCTTTGTGTGGGGATTGTTCTCCAGAGCAGATACTATAATATTTTATCTAGACTCAGTGTTAAATTCCCTAAGTGATAGAATATATCTTGTTCTCAGGGATTTTTTCTGACAATTCAGCCTAATTTGGTCCTTTCCTAATTAATTAGTCTGCTTGAAAATAGTATTTCTTTGTGTCCCTAAAATTGATATTTTGTCTTAAAAATTGACTCTCATGTCATGGCTTTCTGAAATGTTCTTTGAAATATGATCAAATTCTTTTCAAAAAGTCTCAAGTTGCATTCACTCCAAAATACTTGAAGTTGGAAAGCTTTTCGGTTTGTTCTGGCTTTCTAAAGCTATCTGAAAAGTTCAGCATCAAGGAAATATATTCTCAACTGAAATGCTTGTTGGTTGTGAAAGTCTGCATTCTTGTAAAATTCTTATGGGTTAGTGAACTTTGTTTAACTTTCTTTTGTTTCAGGAGGGCTTGTGATTAGTGGAATAGTGTGTCCAGAAACAGAACCTCACAGGAAGATTAAACGGAGGAAGGGTGGTCACAAGCAGAAAAGAGATGAAACAAGTATGAATACAGACTGTTTTTTCTTTTGATACCTACAAAAAAAAAAAAAAAATCTGTAATCAAATATTCTATTGCTGTAAGATTTTTCTCCTGTAAAAACTTGATTCTCTGTCTGGGTGAAAATAATTTTATAATGAAATGTGTTAATGTGATCTGATGTGGAAAAACCTGTTGTTATTGTATCTATAGCAAAGCTGTATAATCTCGTCATAAAAACTTTAACTTCTCAGCATTAGAAAGGAAGAGATACAGGACATATCCAGAAGTGTTGTGGTGCCTTTAAAGCAGGGGTTAAAGAAAATAAGCTGTACTTCTGTCCTTGTTCAGCTCGTTGATTAATGATGCTAATGTGTTTAGTTTCATAATGCACAGTTAAGGTATAAAAACTTATGGTCATTTTACCGATACCTGTAATATCACATCTGAAAAGGCAGCATGTGGTGTCAATAGAGTTTTAAGCTATTGTAGGTTCAATACAGAAACATAACAAGATAGGTGAAGAGAGAGCTTTAAGAACAGTGCATAAAATGTTTAAAAGCGGGCAATAAATCTATGTTTAAACGAACAGGAACAGGAAGCTTGCTAGAGCCTCTGTGGTCAGATAATAAATATGTAGGTAGTGCTCAGAAAAGGGAGATAGAGTCAAAGTCCAAAAGCCAAATTATTTTTGCTGTGCTCTCTGTGGAAGATGTTTTGATGCTAAAGAACCTTTCTTTACGGGGACTGTCTAGAGCTTTTGTTTGAGACTGAAACATTTCTATGTGAAGTTACGGAACAAATAAAACAAATGCTAACAAACATGGAAAATGTCATATGGTCCTGACAGTTCTAAAACAAATCAGGGCTGAAAAAATCATTAGAGAAATAAGGAAGAAAACAGTCAATGTTGGTAGAAATTTCTGATTTTCTAGTGTTGCATGTATATTTTATTCCTTACCTCAAAAAGGAAGTAGTAGGACTAGAGAAGGTTCAGAGAAAGCTTGTCAGAAACATGGAAGGACTCCTGTACAAGAAGCAACTACATGGTGAAGGCTCCTCGGCCCTGAAGAGAGTACTGCAGAGGTGTGAGAAAGACCTATAAAATCACGAGTGGCACGGAGAAGGGGAATAGAAATAAATTGTGGTTAGTTTTGTTGGGTTGGTTTGTTTTTAAACACAAGAACTAGAAGGTGTGGAAGGAGGATAGTGAGAGCTGGGTTTTTCAAACAAAATAAGGTGGCTCTTCTCACTGTGTGCTCCCTGCCTCAGAATACTGTAGATAAAAGTATTTTTGTAGATTCAAGGTGAGAACTAGAGAAATTCACAGAAGACTTAGCTGTTAAGAGCTCTAAATAAAGTGTGTGAGCTCCATGTTAGAGGTGGAAAGTATTCCATGGAAGTGCCATTACTTTATTATAGCATTTTTGGGGATGGAAGGGGTACTGGCTTTTGAGCGTTGATGGGAGACAGGATCCTGGTCTAGATCAACCTTTGATCTAAGTACAGTTTATGTTTTAATATAAATCATTTTGCAGTCCATGTAAACCTGAGCTGGTAGTGACTCTTCATACTGTATCTTACAAGAATTATTGGTTGCTTCAGGTGCATTTGAACTGTCTTCCAGAAGTGATGGATTTCCTCTTTAACATACATTCATCCTGAGAGATAATCTTTCGCTAGCATCCTTGAATTTTAAGTGATGCATATAAGGACCATCAGCTGAGTAGAATTTCTAGGACAAATTCCTAAATTTTATTGATACGATAAAAATTCTGTGGTTATAGCTATAGAGTTGCACCTGTTGCTGCTTCTTTTTATAGAGAGATGGTTATGTTGGAACAAAGCTATTTCAAACACAGCAACTTTCTTCCTACCCCTGACTGTCTTGACGTAAGAGTATTTAAGCAGCCACAAGTGCCTATAAAGCACTATAGCTTGCCTTTAACATCCTTGTTCTGACTGCATTTAAAGAAATTTCCTGTGCACTGTGGAGCTAAAATTGTCTGCTTAAGAGAGTTCTGCAAGAGAGCTTTGGGATATTTATTCTGTCGTGAACATTCTCCAGTGTCTCTTTTCTATTTGAAAAGCGTAAAGTTGTCATCAACTCTTAGGCTATTTCCTTCTCTGGAAAAATCCTTTTTATTATAGAAATAGTTCTCTGATTTACAACTTAGTGAGATTCCTGTAATGGTATTTCTTGAGAAAAGGAAAATTGAACATGTGCTTATTCTTTTGAACGCTTTATCTGTTAAGTCTCCTGATGCCCATCAGCAGTAGGTCAAAGGAAAAAATTTGTTCTTGATACTTCATCATGTATTTTATATCCTCTCAATATCCTCTCAGCATCTGTTGCTAGAAAAGCACTTCTCTTAAAACGCAGATACTTTTGAGTAAATACTGTTATTAATAGCATAGGATAAATAGTTGGCATTCCCCTGGAAAATTCTTTAGGATTTAGAGACCCTTTATCTATTACACACAGAAATAATTCCAATGACAATTACATTTTCAAAGAATTGTTATGTATGGTTTCCTTTTATTTGAAGAAAGTGTATTCAGTCTGTTAATAAAACAAATTTAAATACTTATTTGTGAAGTCTAAAATTGTGGAAAAGTTGTGGTTAAATAATTAAGTTTTTTAAATGTAGAATGATTTTGTTTTTGTTTTGGGTTTTTTGTCTCCTCAGGAAGTGAGATACCTGCAAATTTGGATCACACCCTAGCAGATACTTCTAAGCCAACCATTGTGCTAGACCCAGTAACAAATGAGGAAGTACTTCTAGGTGAGTTGAGAGGAATGTGACCAAGGGCCTTTCTGAATTATGTAGTAAGTGTTCAGACTGATAAGAAAACAAATTGTTCATGCCACATTGGGCATAAAAAGGTGAGCTGTTGAAATATTCATTGCCCTTCTGGAGAAAATTCTGAGGGAGACACAAAGCGTGTCCTGATTTTTCAGCTAAATATTGAGTCTAGCTCTTGGGGGTGTTGCACTGAAACAATATGTAATGCATATGATTTAATAAGTAGTTACTGAGCAAGTAACAAGACTAATTATGTGTTAGCATTAATCTCCTGGACTTTTTTTGTAGAATGTGTTAACACTGAAAGCAGTCACTCATGCTTCTTCAAAGATGAATCAGTAGAAATATATAAAAATTTGAATACATCTGCTTTTGCCACTGGTAGATTGATTTTGAAACCATTTAAAGAAAAGGGACACCAGTTTGTCCACATGGATACAATAGTAAGTATGCTTTTTTCTTATTTTTATAAAATGGACTATGTAAACAGAAAAACTTAGAATGGTTAGAAGTAGCATACGAAATTGACAGGTTTTTCAGGGGGTTTTCCCCCTATAATGCAAATAAATACAGGAAACATTAATGAATCATTTCAGTTGTCAAATCAGTTATAACCAAAGAAACTTGTTAGAGGTACTTTGCATGCACATTGCCCTGCTTTGCTTCACGTTAAATCTGTATGGCCATGTACACTTACTGTCTGGATCTTGCAGGCAAGATAGAAGTATCAAATAAATAAAATTGACCCCCATCCCCCTTTTAAGTTGTGCATCTTATTTTTCAGCAGGGTGGGAAAAAGGGATTGGAGCTCTTCTAGCTTATTTGTTTTTTGATCTTTGTTACAACATGTATGCAAAACAAAGAGTATGTTTTTTGGATAACTTTCTTAAATGTTTGCGAAGGAAACACTGCTAATCTTAGAACCCTTTGGCTTTCATTAAGGCTTTCCATGTTATCTGTGGCAAAATTATTGTTACCTTACATAAGACATCATATTATCTGACTACAGGGGACTTCTTCTATGTTCCAGCAGGTAAGTACATGTGTTTAAAACCAATTTGTTGGAGGCAGGTGAGACTGAATTAGCATGTTAGGAAGCAAAACCGAGCTGAATGATGGGAAGAGATAAGTTTGAGTAGAGAGGGGGAAAGTATAGGGTTATGAAGGAAGTAATGTGACCCAACACTGGACATGAGTTGATGACCTAACCTTTGAATGCAGTGATACAAACACTGCTTGTTTATGTGAGTTGGCCTCAAAGTTTTTGATGACACAACCAAGTTCTAAGAGTGAATTTCTCTTGGTATTCTGGTTCTGTCCCTAGCTATAATGTTGGGGAAACTTCACAGACCGCTTAATATAGTGGTAGTTAATATAATTGTTTTGGTCACCATCTGTTTGCTGGTTTTTTCTACGTAAAATTATGAAAATCCATTTGGATCAGTTCACCATGTTTTACGATTTGTGCTTGATATATAGAAGGTGCAGAATGTCTTGTTGAACAGGTTGTAACTTCATGTGGGTTGTTGAGAATTTAGACACCTCTGATTTTGCCCTTCTGACATAAAAGTGGAATGAATTCCATATGGGAAGCTGTCCTTCAGTGGGTAAGACACTAGTCAGGAGAGTTTGTAGTAGTTGTAAAGCAGGCTGTTCATGAAACTGTAGAGAGCTTTTGTACAGCTTTCTTGTGAAGGGGCTATGTTAGAAAATGGCAAGCTACCGCTTGTTTTTCCATTAACTTTTCACCATGATGTCCTGATTGAACAATCATTGTTCAATTAATGCTTGATGCTTTGAAGCTTTTTTTTGTGTTTGTTTTAATCTTAAAAGTTTAGGGGTCTGCAGAGACAATTTTGTAGTTTGCTTTTTGGGAAAGCAGATTATATAAACTGCTGGAAGTTCCATATGGCCATAAGGATCTATACTTCATTTCCATTCTTCCCGGCTTCTTGATGGCCTGTCTCAGTATGCCTGGATGGGCAATGCAATGGTTGTGGTGGGTGATCTCTTTGTAATTCATCAAGTGTAGCTGTATATGAATGTTAGGATGTTGCTCGTTCCTGACATTCAGTGCCTTTTAGATATTTCTATATTTGTGGTTATGTTAGTATGTAAATCCCAAGTGAAGATCTGCAGATAAGTTTCCATGTGCAGTTTTTATTGAGATTTTCTATAGGAATAAATTAAATTCAGTCACCTTAAAGTTTTCCTGTGGGTTTTGAGAGCTGAGAGCTCAAGCCCGTTACATTCTTTTGAGTAAAAATCTTCTCAGCAAAGATGCGCTTTATTCTTACCACAGGTTAAAATAAAGGACACTAGCTGTATTACTTGTTATCTCTTTGAAATGCAATGACATGCCTGTAAGAGTGGCATCCTAGATTAGGGGTTAATATTCCTTCTGTTAAAATATATGAAATAAAAATACACTTGGCTGAAGACAGGACTTCAAAAATTACTAAGGGCTTCTAAAGAGAACTTTCTCTGTTTTTATTTGTAGGAAATGGATATAACATACGTAATCTTCTGAATGAAGAAAGTGTTCTTCTCTTCACACAACTCAAAAAAGACAGGTGAAGAACTTTCTGCAGAAAAGTTTGCTGAAACAGTTTTCAAGCTTTTGTATGTTTTGAAGTTCTTTTTACATACAGAAAGCTGAGTGTGCCCAGCTTAACATTACAAATTAATACAGAGCAGCTGAAATCAACATAAGAAGAGTTAAGAACAAAACCAAAAGAACCTCAGTAGTTTGCTATCAAACTGAAATGACATACTGAAGGGCCTCACTCTGCATCAGTTACTGTTCTCGTGATATCCAAAGACAGAAAGATATACGTATAAAATTTGTGGCTAAAGCACATTGTTGTTCCAAATTGTATTTATATGCCTAATCTCCCTAAAGATGCTTAGCACTTGAAAAAATTTTGACATCTTCAGCTAACATTTGGTAGTCTTAATGTCTGCCTGGTACAAACTGCTTAGAATAATCTCTATTAAATGTAGGACCATGCTGTCGCATTCCAGTGATTGTTGTCTAGGAGTTGGATTGCTGGAATACTTGTGTGCTGGGGTCCAGCCTTCTTCTAATATGTTAATGACAGGTGTTTCTTCCTTGTCCAGCAGATGTATGATTAGTGCCTCAAATTTGAATTGTAAAATGGGAGTTCTTCAGTAGGAGCTTATCGGTTGTATCTTTTGTATGGAAGCTATGGCTTGATTAGCTCTGAACGTTGTGGATAGCTTTATTTTGTGTAACAGCGATAGGTCATTGCCAAATGTATTACTTTAATATCTCCTTTTGTTTTGCTTGCTGTGTTCCTGGATAATAATGAGGACCTTTGGGAAAACTGTAATTATACTGTATACTCCAGAAGCCAAGTCTAGACAGCAGATGGTATACATAGCATTTGTCTCCCAAGCTCTTCAAGGTTCATTCTGGCTGGAGATAAGGATAAACTACAGCTATTCTGGTAGGGTGCTTTCTCTCCATGGTCACTGCTATTCTAGAAGAGAAGGGGATAGGGTAAACTGAATTGGAATCGTAAACTCTAAGGACTTGAGGATTGAGTATTGACCTTGTAAACAGTCTTGGCCATGATCCTTATGCTAAATCTAGAGTATATATTAAAGTAGGAGAGATTAATTGGCTTTAGTGCTTCCCTTAAGCTTTCAGCTGCCAGCTAACTTCATGTGTCTGTGAAAGGGCTTGGACACCAAGATTACCATGCCGCTGTGCAAGACCCTTTAGATTGGGGAATTTGAGATAATGTTTTTTTTTTTTTAATCATTCTTTTTCAAGCAGTAGTTCCTATGTTTAGTGCATATATAGACTGACAGTGGAAATACTTAGTAGAAGTTATGTGGCATCTTTGCATTCATGGCTAGGTCATGCTTAACTCTGAGAAGATGAAACAGAGGAACATGCCTATTGCCATTTAGTTCTTCCTCTGTCTTGATACGACCTATTTGCTGTCAAAGTTCAGACTGCACAGAAGGACTTCTTTTTTTTCTTTCTCAAAGAAAAGCAGTTTAAGAGTTAAAATTAAAAAAGTCATTTAGTTACAGCTGATAATAATTTGATGTTGGCAGCTTTTCTCATTTTTGGGCTTGGGTTGGTCCCTTCAAGGTCAGCAAGATTCAAATATTGTCCCTTCTGTGTTGGATCCATACCAGCTACCAGATGGACACACATGTTGTCTCCATTGCTTGAGGGGATCCCACCCACTAAAACGTTTAGTTTGTAAGTCTTTCAGCTCCCCAGGCCTGCAGAGGTCTGGAAATTTGCCACTTGGAAAACAGTACAGGGCTAGCRTTAGACCAAAGATCCTCTGCTCCTTGCCCAAGCATGTCTCCCAGCAGTCAGGGCATGGATGTGGTGGCCTCTGAGCCTAACAGCTCATTGGTTCCAGCTGAAAGTCAGAACAAGACCACTTTTCAGTTGTGTTAAAGGCCAGGGAGTTCAGAAGGAAGATACCCTGCAAATTTTCTTCTGCATTACCTGTCTGCAGATGGGATAGCAGAAGGATACTTTGTTAAGGGGTTAGTGAACATGTATGGGCTATGGAGCTCATGGCCCTAAAGGAAAGTGTGGATGTATGTTTCAACCAAGCTCAAGGCAGCCTGCTGCTTTCCAGCAATGTGTTCTAGTTTGGTGGGTTCAGATGAGAAGTGATACATTGCCCTTGTATCACGCACCGATGTGTCTTCCCCCACTGCACTATACTGCAACTTGGCAGCAAGGTTTTGAGTGGATTTTCTTTCGGGTCATGAGTAAATGATGAGAAATATGTCCTTCRGGATGTTTTCTTAAGCAGAAGTAACGTGTGCAGACCTTTTCCTGACACAGGCTGGAAAGTGGCAGGTGTTCAAGTGCAGGTTTGAGGTCAGCATGCCATGAATGCCTGTTTTGTGTTTTCCTATATTTTCTATGGCTGGGAGTGTCAACAGAATAGGGTGGATTTGGTAAAGTATGTAACTTTTTAGGCTGGATGGTTTTGTTGCTTCCTGGCTAGTCGATTTCTTGGGAGAAATGTCCTGTATAGTTTGCAGAGAACACTTTGTAGTTGGACTACATCTCAAAATGTTTGGTTTTTTGGTTTTTGGGGGGTTTTTTGTTGGTTTTTTTTTGTTTTGGTTTGGTTTTTTTTTGTTTTTTGGTTTGGTTTGGGTTTTTTTTTAAGTAGCAAAATCAATTGTGCCAAGCGTGGTGATGGATCTAGGATGTTGCTTTAGTTTAGCAACAATTCCACTATTTGTCACTAGATGGGGCTTCAAGCACAGCTGTTTGTCCTTGGCTGGCATCTATGTTCAGTAGGGTTTGGTTTTTGAAAGGGAGGAAGAAGAGTATGTTACACATGGAGATAAATTCAGTTGAATTCTGTTGCAAGGAGATATAAATCAGTTTCATTAACATTAGGACTTGGCACTGAACCTTGCTAAGTTCCTACTGTTAGCATGTATGTTGTACTAGTTGCAGCCACTTGCTCAAAGTTGTTTTTTAAAACATTAGTGCACAGCAGGAGTTGAGTTGAGCTGGGTTGTTCACTGTTTCTCTGGATGGCATTTTAAATTTTTTTTTTTCAACTTGACACTTGTAAAAAGCTTGCTTCTGTGTCATTAGCCTGAATATAGTGTGAGGAGGTGCAGGAGAATGTTCTGAGTTCCAGGACTCCTATGGGTGCCGAGTTGTGCCGTGTGGCAAACAAGAATCGGTCATTACTTAGAAGCAGCAGCTGATGTTTCACCTCTACCTGGTCTTGCTTTGGCTCCTGCTTCCTACGTTTTTTATGTAAATCAGGCTACTAGTAGTCATGGGTAACCTTTGGTGGTCTAATTTTTTCCTTCACCAAATTGGATATTGCAAAGAAAGAAAAGTCTTCTCTGAAATGTGAGAAGTTAGCATTCTTCTTCCTGCATATGTGTGATTCTTTTTATCAGCATATTTTCTGCTCTGTTGGGTAATCTAACTTCCACCGACTACTGTGATGGTTTCAAATAGATACGTGACAAAATTATTTAGACTTGGTAAAATGCTAAAGTAATAGCCCATACAGAGCATGTTGTAGTCTGTAGGTTAAATATATATTCTTAGGGTTTCTATAATGTTATTTGCCTGTTGTAGCTTTTAAAACAGCTTTTAAATTATTTCATAGACTATAATGGCTTATATATTCAGCTCAGATGGCACAACCTCTTCCTTACAACAGAGTACAGAACATCACCTCTAATTGTAGTAGAGATCTGAGCCACGTTTGTGCTAAGCTAGGCCAAAGTCGGTTAGCCAGTGTTACCTGCTGTGGAGTGAAGCTGGGATTGTTGTCGTGAAAGAGACATGGCCTTTTCTCTTGCCTGTGTGGTACATGTACTGTTCCTGGAGGTTATCAGTGGTTTAGTATTTTAATTCATTGCTTTCTGTCAACAGTAATTGAGAGAGCTGGAAACAAAAGCAGAGTCACATACTTCATCAGCTTCATGTTAGTAGGTACAYGTGTTCTATGGTAGGTATTGTGGTAACAACTAGAGGCTTATTTTAAGGAGCTTAACTGACAGCGTCTCACCACAATAAAAAGTCAGATTTTTGAAGGCTTTGGCTCCCTTTGAAAAAAATTACTGGTTAGTAGGTTCTCTTGAAAATCTATCTTTGTAGTTTCATTTGGTTAGAAAGCTGTTCCTGTTTTACTAAACAAAGCTTTTTTGCAGTTTAAAGCGGCAGAAGGATGGTTGCAAAACTGTCAGATATGTGTGCACGTCCATATTTAATACAGCTTTGTAAACATAAAATAGGAGAATAAGAGCTGAGTAATTACAGAAAAATAAACAGCGCCAATAAAACAAACTGAGGCACATATACTATTTCTTCTATTTTTCAAGTACACAGCTGAATTGGTTATCTGCAGATAATTTTAAATTAACATTTGGGGAATGCAATAAACCTAGAGAGCCATTTCCTCATTTCATAACAGCTGAAAAGGCATTTCAGCATGAAGGAATATTTCTTACATTTCTACTGATGTATAGACTCTGTTGCATGATGTCTTCTGTGATACAGGATTTACTTTAAGTGGTGATTGATTGCAGATAATACATCTAACTGAAGAGTATGGAACATGCCTCTTTAATGGTATTGACAGCTGTTGTAACTGAGTATCTTAGTCTTTCCAAGCTGGTATGTTTCCTCTTCAGAATATCCTATCACTTCATGGATGTTCACAAATGCAGTCAGAAGAGATCTCAAAGCCAAACGTTTCTCAGGTTGCATGGAAAAACTTCATTTAGGATTTGACAACCAAAGTGATTCCTATGGTCCAGTTCTAAGATTGTTAAGATGATTCTAAGATGAAAACAGTAGTTGGTCATCAGTCAAAACAGTTGGCTGCAGATTATTAGGGAACGAATACATTAAAAGGAGTGCCTGCAGAGCTGCTCTGTGTTCTTAAGCCCACCCACAAAGCTCCTGTTCTGGTTTGCTTCATTTAAACTCCTGTGCCCAAGTAAAGGCGCACACAAAAGGTTGTAAAACCACACGTACTTTGTGTTTCTTCTGCAGTCTTTCCTTGTTTGGAGCAGAAGAGGGGCAATAATTGAAACAAGGAGCTAAAAGAAGCGCAGTGTTTACTTTCTCATTCTGACTGTTCAGTTGAGATGCAAATCTAAAAGTGTTCACAGAAAACATATTCATGTCCTGATTAAGATTTTTAACTTCTCTTTGCAGCTCGATAGGTAAGGACTTTTAAATTTGAAAACTGAAGAGTTGCAGTACTCTTGACAACTATTTAGGAAGTTTATTAAATGGGTACAATAGCTGTTAACACACATTATTTTATTTAGCTTATTACATTTTTTCATGGTCATGGTGTTTGAAGTTGCCTTTTCCTGTGTTTTCAGTAACAGTAGCTGAAATGAGAATTGATCAAGATGGCAGATGTACGGTAACGCTGTGTGGGTGTCTTCTGGAATCCACGTGCCATAAACAGGGAGAGGAAAGGAGTGGTATGAGAGGTGTAAACATAATGAAGAGCTATAGTAGTGTCCAAAGGTGTTGCAGACTGGCTTGTCTAGGTTGTGCAAAGGGTTTTCAATGAAATTCAATAAATTTTGGAAGAGTAGAACGTGACTCTTCCGATTGGTAAGGGAAACGTTTCCGGTGTCGGTGCCATGAGAACACAGCTGTCTGTGCTGGTAACCTACACTCTTGGTTTGGGATTCTAGTAGTGCTATGATCACTTGCTTTTAAGAGCATTAAGTCATCTTATCTAAAACTGCAGGATTCAGCTAATGAACATGATGTATAATCCACTGAACAAGAGGCCTGAACTTACTGAATTTTATCCTTTCTTTATGTTATCATCACTTTTGTGTTGTAGTACAGAGAGGGCAATTATAAGAAATGAAAGTTAATTATGAAGAAGTTTTTTTCAAACACAATCTGAACTTGAAATTCTATTGCTGACAAAGAGGGGGCTCCCCTAGGATGCAGTAGCCTATACGCTGAAGAAACTAAGCACTTCTGTATTTCAGTTAGTGCCAAGTCAGCTCTGAGGCTAATTAATCAAAACAAATTTACAATTAAGCCCAGGAAGGAAGACTAATTAAGTAGCCAGTTAAGAAAAAGTGCTGAAGGAGGGATCAACCTTAAGGGGAAAGTATGAGACTCCCAGTATTGGCCCATGAAGGACAATTAAGTGATAATTGCAGAGGCCTTTTTGCATCCAGCAAATGCTCTCTGACTTTTATTATGGCTGATTTTCTTCATATTAGTAGAAGCAGACATTTGCCTGTTGAGCAACTAAGCTTTACTGTGCACTCTTAAGGTAATTCATAGGTAAAGCACAGAGGTCGCTGCAGGAATAAATTAGAACACAGCTGCCAGACTTGAACAGTATTTTAGCTAGCGAAAAAGCCCTGCTGTGTTTTAAAGACAAAGTAACTCTAAATGTTTGCTTTATTTGCCTCTACATTTTGTGGCATACCGAATCCATCTTAGCATCCTGTTTAACCTTTCAAACAAATTACATTGAGTGAATTATCTTATCAGAATTTAGAATAGCTTCACTTTGTTGAGTTGCTAACCCCACTTAAGTTCACAGAAATCATTACCTTGTCATGAAATGGCTTCTGTTGCTTACATCCTGCACCCACGCTGCATGACGTACTTGTGTTTCTTGATGGAAAAAAAGAGGGGGGGAACTATAATAGTAATTTTGTTTTTACTGAAAATAATTTAGCTCCTCTTCTGAAGGACTTTTTAAGCTTGCAAAGCTCATCTCTGGTGAGATGCTGAGGGTTGCAAATGAGGTGCATGCTCCAGTCCTCCTGCGCTCCTCCTTGCCCATTTCCATGGAACTGTGATGCTGATGAAGTACAAAGCCTGCCTTAATTAATTGGACACATGCATGGGCTAAGAATTTGCTTAAATACCCACTTTTTTTTGTGCACTTATCTGGAACTTGAATTATTTCAGAAATTACAAAGAAGGGGTCTCCTCATGTATTAAAAAAACTGTTGATAGTAATTTCCTTTTCTTTATGAAATTCCATGTGCACATGCCGCCAGTGTGATGCACTGTGTCCTACTATGCAAGTTGGCAGTTGTCTCCTTGAAGTATCTGTCAAAGATGTGCTTTTGTCTCTCTCTCTCTTTTTTTTTTTTTTTTTTCTTTCTTCTTCTTCTTCATCCTTCCCCTCAGAGCAGGCTGCAGGATGAGACATTCACCTTCCACTGTTTCAGCTCACCTGCTGTTCTTGCCTTTTTTGGATGCATTTCCCTTACCAAAGGTGTCTTTTTTTGTCTTTGTGCCACTTGCAAGGATTGTATCATTTTTCTAACTCAGTTCCAGGTATTTGAATTATTTCAGAGGTGTTCTTGTGCCTGAAGGTTCCTTTGCTACCTCTCCTTCAAGCTTTGTACAGGGCCTGGCAAAGCTCCCAATCTTCTCGCTCAGAGAAGTGACGCAAAGCTTCCTTTGGCCTCCATTCTTTGAAAGACTTTTGTGTAGTTTTAATCCCAAGAAGGTTGACTTAGGATGTCACTGGCAAGGGTTTTTTTATCATCGTCATCTGCCATTTTCCAGACTGCAGAAGCAGAACTGAGACCGCTTCAGGCCCGCATGGTTCCCCTTGAGCCTCATCCATCTGTTGAGGCTGGCTCTGCAGTGCTGAAAGAATCCGTCCCAGCACCTGGTCCCCCTGGCCAGACTTATCCCAGAGCATCGTAGTGTTGTGCTTTTTGCTCCTCTTGTAGCACTAATTCAGTGTGCTGGTGACTTCCTTTGCCTTGGCACAATCTTGCCATGGCTCTGCCATCACTTAGGCACCACACCATACCCTGATTTTGTATTGGCACGCTAGTCCAGGCATTCACCTGCTTGTACATCTTCATTCCTCTTTGCCAGTGAGAATGCCGTTTGGCACCAGCTGGTTTTGGCACAGAGGTCTAGCATGGCAGCGTGTGCCCGTTGCTGCAGATACGGATGTGGACGCATATGCCCCCTCACACCCCGTTGCTGCCTGACTTTTCTGGTAAATGCCAGGAGAAAATAATCTTCCTGGGTTTTGATGTTTCTGCGGTGTCTAAGGAGGACCCTGGACTGAATAAGCTGGAAGAGCTGGGTGGCCCTTCAGGATCACCTTCATACATTTCTCTTACAGACAGAGCTGAGACCTGATCAAGCTCATTTGGCATATCCTTCCATGTGGAACAGCTCTGTCCACACAGTTCAGAACCTGCCATCTTCGTTCTACCCTACTTACTACCCGTGGGTGGGAGTGTGTCTTTGCAAAGTACATTAGAGTGTTTGTGTACACACTTGGCATCCTCATTCTTATCACTGTGGTTGCTGTGGAGAGGTCAAGAGGTACAGAAGAGGTCAGGAGGCAAAAGCTCATATGTGGGGAAAGAGAGCTTATCTGAATCCAGGGCAACCGGCTCTACGTGGTCCTGCTTGAGCAGGAGGGTTGGACCAGATGACTTCCAGAGGTCCCTTCCAACCTCAGCCATTCTGTGAAATCGCAGACTCCCATGCTATGGAAGCTGCTCCTGTATAAGTTTAGTTCACGCTTGTGTTGGGAGGACCCGTATACGTCAAGTGGAGGGCCTTTTCCGTGTCACACAGCAAGCCATGAATATGCCAACTGGAAGAGTGCGGGGTGTGCCAGAGGGCTTGGCCACCAGTGAACAGCCACTGTTTTCCGTTTCTCTATAGTAAAAGACGAAATGTGCATACTAAGTTGTGTTACAACTGTCAGCTTTAACTCTCCCCTTCTGGTCTTTGCTCTGAGATGTCCCTCTAAGGAAGGACACGGGTTTGATGAGAAGTCCACTGATCAGTTTTGGGGAATTGGCTAACAATTTTCTGCATATATACCCCAAAACATTTTAGTATAAGATATGTTGATAGTGGGCTGTTATTTTCACTTGCAAGTCTTAACAGCAGTCTTCATTCTGTACGCGGGCTTTAAACCAGCTTGAAAATTTGGCATCTCGTGCAGTGCAGGCTATCAAGTGGCTGCTTTTTCCATGTAACTCTACATCTGGAGTAATAGGTCCTCTGCTGTCACCTGATACGGTGAGTTGCATCAGATGTTATTCTCTCAGTTGGCAACAGTTTTAATTCTTGGACATTTCCCTACTATCAGCAGCTTTGTGTGGTGTTTGGGGCTGTAAATCATAGATTGTGGACCATTTGTCTAAACATGATCTTAAGTGAATTAAAATACACACAAGATTTTTATAAAAATAGCATGAAACTCACGTGCACATTAACTTGGTCCTGCACAAAATACAACATTTCATATTAGAGATAGCATAAGAAAAAACATGCAGAACAAGTGTCAGTGTCACAACCGGGTGTGGTTTTGACAACTCTAAACTTTGCACAGAGGAATGCATTCATTAGAGACCACTGTTAGTTAAATTAAATTAGGCTAATGTGCTCTTTTGAGCATAATTGAAATGATACTAATATTTTTATTGATTTGCCACTGGGGTATGTGAATTCTCTAATGTCCTTGCTGCTGTGAGTACAATTTGCAGTTGTTCCACTATACTGTCTAGTAACTCCCTAATATTATGGCACAGTCAGATAGGCCTTTTTTTAACTGTGCTAATTTGAACTAATTTCTATTCTTTATGTAATTTAGACCAAAAGCAAGAAGCATGTTGTTGGAGACCTCTTCCCCATAACTTTGCCTGAAAACTGAAGATCATCTAAATGCAATGCAAAGGAGTTCTAAAGAACACTGTAACTACCATCCGACTGGAAATACACCCCACTTTTACGGGCACGTTATTTCATTGATCTTAAAAAGATCTCTCTCCAGTGTAAATTGTAAATACATGGTTTGTTACAAATTATTTTTTCTTTTGTATCAATAAATGTTAAATAATGCAAATCAGTTTTGATTTCTTTGATTTCTAAATCATTTAAGAATTAATTTTCTAGTAGTCTGTGTGGTTTTGAAAATGCAGGTAACTACATGAGTTTGTCTTGTAAATGTTTACAAATAATGTGAGCTACCTTGAGTGGCTTCAAGGATGTCACCAACAGTGAAATCTTTCAACTGTTCCATTGGAGTTGTTGAAACTCTTAAAAGGAGTTTGAAAGTAAAATATTTTTCATAGAATAGAATCGTTTAGGTTGGAAAAGACCTTTAAGATCATCAAGTCCAACCATTAACCTAGCACTGCCAAGTCCACCACTAAACCATGTCCCTAAGCACCACATCTACATGTCTTTTGAATACCTCCAGGGATGGTGACTCAACCACTTCCCTGGGCATCCTGTTCCAATGCTTGACAACCCTTTCGGTGAAGAAATTTTTCCTAATGTCCAATCTAAACCTCCCCTGGTGCAACTTGAGGCCATTTCCTCTCGTCCTATTGCTTGTTACTTGGGAGAAGAGACCAACACCCACCTTGCTACAACCTCCTGTCAGGTAGTTGTCGAGAGTGATGAGGTCTCCCCTCAGCCTCCTCTTCTCCAGGCTAAACAACCCCAGTTCCCTCAGCCGTTCCTCATAAGACTTGTTCTCCAGACCCTTCACCAGCTTCGTTGCCCTYCTCTGGACACGCTCCAGCACCTCAATGTCCTTCTTGTAGTGAGGGGCCCAAAACTGAACACAGTATTCCAGGTGCGGCCTCACCAGTGCCGAGTACAGGGGGACGATCACTTCCCTACTCCTGCTGGCCACACTATTTCTGATACAGGCCAGGATGCCGTTGGCCTTCTTGGCCACCTGGGCACACTGCCGGCTCATGTTCAGCCGGCTGTCAACCAGCATCCCCAGGTCCTTTTCTGACAGGCAGCTTTCCAGCCACTCTTCCCCCAGCCTGTAGCGTTGCATGGGGTTGTTGTGGCCAAAGTGCAGGACCCAGCACTTGGCCTTGTTGAACCTCAGATGCCAATACAGATTAGCTTTGAAAAAACAACGTTCCTAGTTGACAGTGGCTTTGGTTCCAATTCGAATCCCCACTGTTCTGCCATAGTTATACAGAAACTCTGGGTTGAAATGTTGCAGAATTCTTTTGGTTTTCAGGTAAATCATAAACAGAGCTACATTCTGCTGCAGTGTCGCAATCATTCTGTGCTCTTCAGATTTGGTATGTGATGACTTACACTCTCCTCCGCATTCTCTATGAAATTTTCAAGGTGTTTCCATTTAGCTGGAAATGGTTCTCCCTGAGAGTTACCCATTACAGCAGGTCTCGCATAGTCATCAGAGTGAAATAAAATGAAAGCACCTCCCATCCCTTCAAGAAAATATGGTCCATTAGTTTTTCATTTGCCAGGAGCATCCATTTTTAGTATTTTTCCTTTCCCTTTATCTCCTGGGAATATCAATCTGCATAGATCTATTATTAATTCCACTGCAACAAGCTCATTTTCTCAAAAAAATCTTTACTGTGGGTAGTAAAAGTAGGTCTCCCTAGGAATTACTTAAAATCCAAACTGGACTCGAGTATACTATGCATAGTGCTGGGTTTTTGTTGTTGGGTTTCTTTTTGGTGGTGGTGTTTGGTTGGTTGGGTTTTTTTAAAGTGTCTTTGCCTCATCTGAACTCACTGTTTTTGTTATAAGCCAAGTGTCGTAGAGTTGTCCAGCATTTAAAACTTGGGAGTCTGGATCAGTATTAAAACAGTTCTGGAACCAAAACAATTTTTGAAGGTTGAGAGGGTGAGGAAAAAATCTCCTGAACGACAGTGTACTATGCTATGAATGAGAGTGTATTAAGTTCTTTACATGTTGCAGAGAAGGGAGCAAGAGGGGTTTTCCACTCCTGGAAGGTTCTATAAGCTCCATTTACAACATCCATTCCCATCAACCCTGTCCAAGCAGCACTTGTTAGCATTTTGCCAGCGAGAGCCCTGCTGAAGTGGTTCTTGAAGCCCTGTCTCAATTCCAGTAAGTATTTACCATTAACTAAAGCAGCAGAGAATCCGGCTCTAACACTCAGCCGTCTTCTGCCTCTTCCGCGTGCCTGGGTCAGTGCACGCACGTCCACAACACTTGTGCCCCTGGGCTGTGCAAGACAGGAGGGGAAGGCTGGCGCTGCCTTCTTGCAGAGGGCCTAAAACTGATGGGACTTGAGCACTGGTCTGTTCTGGTCAGCTGCTGCGTAGGTTGCTTTGTAGGATCCCTTGAGCAGGACATGGATCTGGGGACTCTCTTTCCTCATCCTGACTGTTCAGACGGGGTCGTGCTCTCTTGTGCTTGCCGTCTGACACGAGGAATCGTTACTGCTTTTCTTCACGGCAGTGTTTTGGAGATGCTTTCATGCAGAACAGTCCATCACAGTTTCTTGTTAATTGGATCAAATCAATGCATTAGACAGAAACAGAGCAATAACCACATATATCGTGTACTGTATTTTGATAAGCATCTTTTTCTTTTACCTGCCTTAACCTGGAAGAATCGGAACATGTGCCCTTCCTATGCCAATTAGACTCAGTCATAACTTCACAGAAGGAGGGTAGTTGCAGTAAAATCTGTACGGTGACTCAATATTAACTTTTAGGAAGCAAGGAGCTGCTTTGTCTTGTATCTTTGTATTGGTTCTTTTTTTGGGGGTGTGGTGTTTTTTCAGTTGCTCCAGTGATCACAGATGTACTGTTTCAAGTTTGTCATGTCACTAGAAGGTCTAAAAAGTTTCAGGAGTTGTAAGAAGTGATAAATAGGTAAGGTGCACAATTCATAGGGGGCACAACAGAAGCTGAGGCTGAATTGCTCTTGCATGTAAAAGAATTCAACTTAAATTTTTTTATCTTAGTGGATAAAAAGCAAAGCACTGGTCTTAAAAATTAACCCAATCAGCTGGCTTTCTCCGCTGCACAGCGGGAGGAGGCAGGTTATGCAGTGGCCCAGGACCAAGCCAAGGTGCCAGTGGTTATACTGTAGCCCAGTTGCAAGCATGGCACGTGAGTTACTTGCTCAGCACGTGCTGCAGGCCAGAGAGTCACGGGTCGGGGATTACCAAGCCAGTTCTGAGCTTGTGTGCTCATTTGTGCCTTGAGATGTGGTGGATGTAAAGGCAAATGCTTGTACCCGAGACTTGAGAACAGCCTCAGAAGCTCTACGTTGTCCAGTGGTGGTAGAAGAGATTATTAAAAGTCACATCTATTACACGCCTTTGGCAGCTCAGGGTTGGTTTTACCATGTAAGTCTCTTGTGTATTTTCAGTATCTTGAGTTAAAAGGATCCTCCTCTCCTGTAGGAAGCAACTTGGTCACACTGGTATGTGGTCTGCTGGTGCACAACAGTGACTGCTTTCTCATGTGATTCAGCTGTTGCTAAAATAAGACTCTAACTCCTCTGCAGATAAGCAGGTTTAACTTGTCTGTTAAGGATTGTGTGATATTTATTTTCATTTTTTTTCCTTTTCTGTTTTGAACTGGGTATTATCCATACACATGCTTAACTGAAAGAATATATATCAAACCAGTGCCAAATGTTTTGCAGCCTAAGGAATTAAGACTGCAGAGTGGAGTTCATTATGTTGTGCAAAGAAAGCTAAAGGACGAGGTGTGGAAAGCTCTCCCGGCTGCCTCTCGTGACACTGGGGTGAGCTTTCCAGTGCCACAATAACCTTGCTTTGCTTCTGGTGCTTCCCCAGCCTGGTGAAGCTCTGCCACGCACCAGTCCTACTGCCATCGTATCTGCTTTCTACTGCTCTTCCTGAGAACCCAGTCTGCAAGAGGTGGAGAGAAGCCTACTTCCAGCTCAGACTGATTGTATTTAATCTTTTTTTCTTTTTTTCTTTTTTTCTTCTTTCCTCATGAAGGAAATAAACATAATGTAACTAATCTGCAGGATTTACAGATGGGAGTTCAGCCAGCCCTGAGGATTCATGGGCTCGAAGTCCTGTGCTTGATTATTTTACATTCATGGCATAAAAATCAGGCTGCTTTAGGTTACTCTGCTAAATGTTGCAGAAAAAAAGGCACTTGGGCCAGCACTGAGCCAAGGGAACTCGAGCAAGAGGTAGCCTGGTATTTACTGCCTAGAGTTTCCCTGCTGCTGGTTACATTTCTCTCTCACACTCACACACACACAGGGTGGGTGGTGTGAACACTTCTGAACTGGCAAAAAATATTAACGTGGTGGCTTTTGGCCGTTGGTGTCTCTTCCCTTCTCTCCTTGAAGGTAAACAGGGAATGCAAGCAATTTGACCCAGAACAAGTCAGAAGACTGTACTTGGCTTTCAAAAATGTTTTTTTTTTCAGATTTGTTAGGTAGCTCACATCATCTCTCTCTGAATGAGTGAATGAATGCTGTGTTGTTTTGGTATGGGTTTTTTTTTGTTTGTTCGCTTTTTTTTGGCAGTTCAGCCTCCAAAGAAGCTTCTAATGGCATGCCTCTGTACCCTAGGCTAGCATAGAGGCTGGTAAAATGAATGCAGGAGCAAACGGACACAAAAAACAGTCAAAATACACCAAAAATATGTTCTGAATAAATTTTTTCCCAGGTTTGAGGGTGCCTGTTGCTCTTTTCCCTTTTCCTGTGTACCGAGGCTCCAGAGTGCCAAGCCTCTGCAGAGGATCGAAGGCACATCCTTGGAGCTGGATGCAGGGCTGTGCCTCTGCTGAACGCCAGCCAAGCGGTCTGCTTGGTGCCAAGTACGGTGCTGCCATCTGCCTTCCACCATCTCAAGGCTGCCATGAGGGATGCTGTTTCCCAGGGAGCAAACCTTGCCGCGCTGCCCTGGGCTGCAGAAGGCAGGCGTTGGAGAAGGGAGGAAACCAAGCCAAGCTTACAGAGCTGTTGGAGGGATGCACAGAGATTTATGCTCATCCGAAGGAGGCCAGCATCTGCCAGCGATCTGCATCCCTTGCTGCTCAGGAGGTATCTGTTCACTGCTGGTGTGCACAGTTCTGCTGGGGACAGTGTTTGCTTTTTAGCTGGCTCTGTTTTTGAGAGCTCTGCTCTGTCCAACAGATGACTTGCTCTTTATGCTATCCAGTATCTCTGTGCTGAGCCTACTGCCCTCCATTGACTTACCTTTTCAGAGGTGTGTTCCTGTGATCCTACTAGTGCTTTCTTTTGATTATGGTTTGTATTTTTAATTAATTGAGGAGAGTTGTCGTCTGTTTATATCCATGGAAACTGGAGCCATGGGTTTTGAATCACTAAATTTATACCTAGGCAGAACTGCTATCACAATCACTGTCTGCTCCATACAGGCATATGTTTTCGTTTCGAGAGCCTGTGTTTACAGAAGATAGCAACTGAACTCCTTATTTTAGAGTCTACTTTATAGCCAAACTGCTGCGGTCTGAGTGCTACAAGGGTTAACATCCAGTGGAGCACATACAATGGTGCGGAGCTTCTAGCCCAAATATTGACAAACTTAGTGCCTCTGCAGGTGAAATTTTATTTCTTTTACAGCAGACAGCTGAGAGGTGCACCTGAGTGGGAACATATGTAGAAAGGAACTAATATTTAATTCAATGTCTTCCCTGAGTGATAGCAATACCAAGACACTGTAYGTAGCTAATGCAGAATAGTCGTCCTTTTTAGTTGCATACCTTGCATTCCTTCGTCAAGTATGTATTCAAATTCTGTGTGGGGAGTGGTATATTTTCCCCTGTGCTCTGTAAATCAAGTTTTGTGATTGCAAGACATAGCTTCTGTTTTCCACTAGAGGCCAATAAAGTGTAGGACAAGGCTGCTGCGAGGCTTTCAGCAGAAAGCCCCATCTTTTGTTCCCTTCCAGACCTGTTGCTCAACTGTTGTATTTCCATCTTGATGATTATTTCTTCTTTTAGAAATGGTTCTCCCTCTAGTGAAGTGGAATTCAATTGCTAAGTCTTCCTTCCAGTGTTTTGTTCCCAAAACCTTCAAGAAGTTAAAGAATTGTCCTCTCGATTTGCTCATACGTATTCTTTCCACGTTTTCAATTCCTAGCTGTTAACTTGGTAGCAACCTCCATGGAATAAAGGGAACATCAAAAAGGTGATGGAAACAGAGTGGGTAATACCAGTGCTTTGGTCTTTTAAGAGTTTCAGGAAATGGTGTGCCTTTAGCTACTACATTTTACTGGGGATCTTCCTAAATTTTGTGCTTACTAGCAACAAGCCAATGACATCCGATTCCAGCTGAGGGGCAGGGTCCTGTCCACACTCTGTCATCAGTCTGCCCGAGTGCCTTTGCCTCCTGACTCCTTGGGTCATATATCAGTCCTGGGTAATAGCACTGCTCTATCGCACAGTCATGGAGAGGGTCGGGACAGCAAAAGTCCTCAAATATGAGGATGGCGGTGCCAGCTCTGTGTCACAGACAGGAGAAGCCATCTGGGACAACTCTTGTTGGCCTGGGAACCACCCCATGTTTCCTGGCTCAAATCAGTGAGGAATAACTCTGCGTAACATGTTGGTTAAAGCCAGAAATGTTTACAGCAAGACGAAGACACTCCTCAGTGCGTTAGCTTGGAAGACTGTTTAGGATTTTGTTGCTGCCTAGCAGGGGTCTCGTGTGAGTGGCGCATATGTGTAAGCTCCCCCTGTTGCCGCACTGCTGGGCCTGGTTATAGCACTGTGCTTTGGCTGCTTCTCCTAAACCCGCGAGATTTCTCTGGGGATTGCGGGGAACTTGACTTTAGAGGGAGTTGGGCTTCTCCTTTTGGAGGATACGCTGCTGTGGTAGGAAGCAAAACTGAGGTGGGATTGCAGCTCAGTGGGACATTGCCCAAGCCAGCTCTAACCGTGTGGCAGCATGGCTTAATGCAACCCTTTCAGCAAGGGTGCCCATGACCCCCAAGGATTTATCTGCGTCTGCTCGCTCCCGCCGCACCCTGCGAGCCAGAAGGGCTCTGCTGCAGCATTTCTTTAGTTAGGTAGGTGACGTCAAGCCCAGGCACACGCAGCATGAGACAGGCTGTAACCCATGAGGGCGAGTGTCCCCTCCGGCTTCATTCATCTGCCATCTGCAAAGGATTTCCTAATCTGGCAGGATGGAGTGCTTTGAAGTTTATACCATAGACTTCTTCCAGAATATATGGTGTTTGCAGTATTGCAACGTTTGCTAGGCAGGGGCCTCTGGAAACAAACCCTGAGTTGCCAGTGGCTTCATCGAATATTGAACACCTTACTGTCGACTGAAGAAAGCTGATTCATTATTATTATTTACTCCTCATTAACACTGGTGTAACATAGCAGGGAATCGAGAGCAGCAGCAGCTTCCTGGCCGTTATCTGATGCTGTTGGTGGCCGCGCGTGTGCAGTGCTATGGTGTTATGCTCATGCAGGACCTACAATCAGGGGGAGGTACCAGCTGGTAAAAACCCAGAAAAAAGGAAGCGGAGGGAATCTGGCTTGGCTTTATTTATCCCCTGGTGCGAGTAGTGTCACAAACACTCATGCAGTAAATAACATAAAATGAAAAAGAAGTAGGAAGTGAGACTGACACATCAGCTTTCGGTCTAAAAGAGTCTACAGCTATTTTTGTAAAATGAGCAATTTTCTGTATTACCGGTCACACATGCTGTTTAATTTCCCTTGCTTTCCTGCTGTGCATCTTCTCTCTTTCTCTCATACGTGGATATGAAATAAAGTGTCGGTGGGAATCAGTGTTAACGTTAAATGCTTGGTACCTGTTTTGATCCTCTTTGTGTGCATTCAGATATGCCTGAAAGATTAGGACCTTATGGTACAAGGTGCTGTGCAAATGAAAAGAAAGAACCTCTGCTCTACAGTGTTTATGTTCTAATTGACAAGGGGAAAAAAAAATATATAACTGTAATTTTTCTGGTGTTTCTATGCTGCTTGAAACAGTGGGGCCAGGGCCTCTAGGCACTCTTGTAAACCAAGTCAATATTAACAATTCTTCATTTTCTGGAAGAATGGTGTTACAGAGTGACTTTCTTGCTGTAACTCGAGCAGAGCGAAACAGGTGCGTAGTCTGAAATGTGAGCCCCAAGTTCCTTGGCAGAGTTTCAAGACAAGCACATCTCTCTCTGCTGAGGTTTGCCACATCAGAAATGCTCAAAGCAGAAAAGGGACTTGGGGTCTTTCCCTAGCTTTAACCCCAAGGTGCTATTTCACTTGGCAAGTGTCAGTCCCTTTCTGCCCAGCTGTTTTGCCCTCATGTAAAATGGGCAAGTTGGAAACTCACACTTCAGCACCGGTGGTGGAAGAGCCTTGGGTAAGGGCAGGCGCCAGAAGCCCAGGAGATGCTGAGCAGAGGCAACGACTCTTGCATCGTTTGTGCATGCACAAATGGAGGATATTTTTAATGCTTTTTAATGTTAAATTAGAGGAATGTTCAGCCCTGTTTTCTCAGGGCAGGTATTAATTCTGGAGGCTGATTATGTCTGGGGAATAATAAGTTCCTGCTCCTCGTAGCATGGGCCAGTTTCGGGTGGAGCTGACAGCCCTCTGGCCGAGCTCAGGTTATGGCACACGGAGGCGGCAGTTCTGTGTTGGGCCAAGGCAGAGACTTACGCTGGCACCAAACCTCAGCTCCCGTTCGCCTAGCACCAACAACTGCGGCGGGGCTCATTTCAAACTGCTCCGACGGGGGAAAATGCTATTAGATCAGTGCATGTAGTATTTTATGCTAAGCCTTTTATGCCATCCCTAATATTGCAAGTCAGCAGGACACTTGCGAACGAGCAGGAATGTTTGATCTGGTCCTGTAATTTTGTTAACTGTTTCTCTTTATATTAATTTACATTGGGGTGATTTTGTATGAAACTATAGCAGAATTTAATAACCCTAATATTAAAAACCCAATATCAGGTCTGCATATTTCCATCTGATTAGTAGTTTTTCTCTTGATTAAATTATGCATTTTTAATACAAGCCCTTCATTTGTCTGCAATAACATGGCACTGTAGCCCTCTGTGTAAAGGGAGCAAATTTCAGCGCCCCCTTCGCTGCTGCTGGTGCTGGATGCAAATTTCCTTGTTTCTCAGTAATTTTTTTCTGTATCCATCATACCGCTTGCCTTTGCTTGCCTAGAATAAAAGGTCATTGTAAATCCTGATTATTCTTGGAAGTTGCTCACACACTTATTTCCTAGACTTGATATGTTTCTTCCTCGAGCACATCAGAAATAGATTTAATCAAAAATGAAAATTTGTCTGGGAGAAACTGTTGGTGATTCTTTCTGTTTGTGGGTTCCCCCCCCCCCCCATATAAATTGTTTTTTACAAATACACAAAAAAAACCTCAATTTAAACTGTTTTTCATTTTGGTTTGGAGAGCTGAAGTGGAATAAAGTTCTTATTCTTTTAAGACTTTCCATATTTTTTTTTTACAGGGGAGACGGATGAGAATTCACTCTTCCCCTAACTGTAATATTTAAGTGATTCTCCAAAGCCAGCCCCAGCAAAGTGCGGTTAAAATGATAATGAGAAAGCTCAGGATGTCATTGAAGTCAATAGCAAAAGGTGTGTTGAGTTCAGTGAAGCCAGGACATCATGCTGCTGGGGTTACTGAGTAAGTACATCTCGTTCCTGATGCCCTCAAGGTTTATTTGGTGTGTATTTTTTTGTGTGAGGGTGATTACAAGTTCTGTCTTCTCCATGTAAAGAGCCAAGATGGGCACCTTCACCCAGCTCACCTCTTTGCACTTTCTCATCAAAACGTTATGTTGGGCCGGAGAGCTGTGAAAAATGGTGAGAATTCAGCTGCGGTTCGGTCTCTGCTCTTCCACTTGGCCCTTGTCTTGGCTGACACTGGCTTGGTACCAGCCCTGGCTCTGTTTGCCGCAGGAGGATCAGGCAGAGGTGTGAGACCTTGCCCAGCATCCCTGCCAGCATGTACACACAGCTGTGCTTTACTTTAGGGTTCAAGGTGTGGTTGGGTCCAGTTCAATGGGGCCTGTCAGTGTTTCAGGGGAGACTGGTGGAGGAGACACTGCGAAATCCAGCTCTTTCTTCCCATCCATCAAAAGATTGTTGTAATAGCTGCAACCCAAATAGCTCTTGCGTTCTTTGTAAGAAGAAAATTAAAGCAGATGGATCTGCTAAACTCCAGTTTGGACAGGTATAGTCTGAATCGATTCAGGAGAGGGAAAAAAAAAAAAAGGTCAAAATGTTTTGAGGGGAAAAAGGGCAAAAATAAAGTTCTGAAGCCCTAAATCCTCCATGGGCCAATATTGTGTTTGTGTGATTTGAGAGAAAAAGATAATGTAGAAAAGTTTATTGTGAACATTTTTCATGAGGGAATAAGTGGAAGATGCAAAAAATAATTTTCTGGCCCTGATTCTGAGCACATGCAAATATTTCTATGGCTTTTTCTTCAAGTGGGGCTGATTTTTCTGGTATACTTCAGGTAACTCCTCTAAGGAGGTTGTTCACAACACCGATACTATCCTAAGGCAAATTGAAATGATGGGCTAACTTTGCTGCCTTAGTGTCTCTCCCCTTTGGGGGAGGAATATATGCATACTGGGCTTTGCTTTCCCGTGGGCTGTCCTTGCTTGTGGTTTAGAAAATCCATGCATGCAGGTTGTCTGATTAATTAGCCAATGCTAATTACTTTTTGGTCAGAGTTGTGCTTCATCCCCAACTAAGAGCGATCTGCTTTTTGACTGTGATGGAGCAGCTACCAGGGGGCTGCAGTTTGGTTTCAAGGCAGGAAACAGAGCAGCAGTTAACTTTTGGAAGATAACTCTTGCTGGGTGCTGTACGAATCCGGCCCTTAAGTAATGCCATGTGTCGAGCATGTTGTCCTTTATGTGTCCCCTTCAGTGCTGTGCCCATGGGATCGCATATTGTACAATTGCTTGCTGAGATTTTGCAAAAACATGGACAGGACATGGTGTCCCAAACCTGGAAAAGAATCCCAGTGTGGAGWAATTTCCGAAGAGACCTCTCCGGTTCAGGATATTTGTCCCAAAAGAAGCCATTTTGGCTCAGCACTGCATGCTGATCCTTCCCCATGATCAGTCAGAGCTGTGACAACATGCCAGTTGAAGATGGACATAGGTGATGTGCTCTCAGCATGAATTCGGGGGTTCGGAGGGGCACGGTAGGATGGACACAGCTCCAAACTGCTGCTGGAAACAGGAATTTGCTTCTCACTGCATCCACCTCCATCCTCAAGCAGTCCTTGCATGGGAAATACTGGTGTTTTTCTCCAAAGCATCAACCTTGTTCATCTCACAACCTTGTAGCTCTTAAGCGCAGCACTTGGTGTGTTTTCTTGGTTCTTAAATCTGGCAAAATTCATCATAATCTGCAAGAATTATAGAGAAAAGATAGGGAACCACTTTGTCCTTAAGAGTGTAGTTGAGATAGTTTGGCGCAAAATAATGGATTGCTCCTTTCAGCACATGCCGTGTGTAGGTAGTAAAAGAAAAAAGAAAAAAAAAAAAAAANAAAAAAAAAAAAAAAAAAAAAAAAAAAAAAAGAGGGGGGGGGAATCTAAAATCTAAAAAAAATCCTTAGATGATTAAAAAGCAGGTAAGAAAGCAGTGCCTTGGGGAATTAAAAAACATGGCTGTGAAACCAACATTAAGTTCTTTAGAAGGAGGGCTTGATCTGGCCCTGCCTGAAGAGATGGTACTGCAGGACTTATCTGGGGCTTGTACAAAAATCCCCGGTCACCAGTATCCTCAGGGCCAGCAAGCATGAGTTGGAGCCATGCTTTAATCAAGAGCTTAGATAAAGAGCATGTTTCTCCACTGGGGAATTTGGGTGGTATAAATCTGTACTCTTAACGGGTTCAAGTCTCAGGGGCAGGCATGCTCCCGTTGCGAGCGCTTTTCCTAGGGATAGATAAAAGCCTCCCATAAATAAAGCTTTGAAATCTTCCAGGAGAGGTTAGCAATACAAATATGGGCACATGAAGCTCAGTGTAAGCAATAATTCCACAGATTTTTATTAGAAAGTAGATATATGGGAGCAGCAATGCATGATAAATCAACGTATCTGCCTCCTTACTGGTTTTTATGATAGGCATTAGCAGTAGCGACTGTCACAGAGATCATAACTGCTTTATTTCAACTGTCTTTATAAGGCATATTCAAATACAAGCAGTTGTTATTATTTTTTAAGTATAAACTCTTTTTCCCTGTGTTGAAKTGATGATAAAAGCATTCCTGGTAAACATCACATTTGGGGGGAGGAAGGAAGGAAGGAAATAGTGCTCTCATTTGTTTGTTTTGGTAGGGTTTTCTTGGAGCCTTGGAGGCAGCTGACATGCATTGCACCGGGGCACAGCTAACGCAGCGTCTCTCTGCCGACAGGGCAGTTTGGGGCTGCTGATGGGAGCACGAGAACCCACTGACCTCTCCTTTAGGGTTCTGGAGTGAGTTTTGCTGTTGTAATGCTGATGCCACCAGCGAAACACAGTGTTCAGTCTTTCTCAGTTGTCTCCTTGAGTAAATCAGCTTATATGTAATCTGATTATGCATATAATATAGATGTATAAATTAAGTAGATAATTGGTAAATAATGGCATGGCCAACAAAATTATTTTAATACAGGGTTAGAGAGGCTGTTCTGTCTTAAAAAATGTTTCTTTCTTTCTAGGGTGGGATTTCAAAGACAATTAAAGGAATTTTGCACCTAAACCTAGACCTGTAAAAGTTCATAACTGCTATTGACTTAAATACCTGTGGGAGACCAGGCACTCAGCTCTGATTGGGAACTCCCTGGAGCACTTTATAAGCTTTGGGAAGAGGAGGCTGTTATGTTGGTATCCAAGTAATGTGTCCTTGCACCCTTCTTAACTGCTCACTCAAGACGTACCATGCAGTGGACAGCTTGGTGAGTTGAATGCCAAATAGATGTTTATTTTGGAGCTGCCCTTTTTGGATTCACCTTGTAGGCAAGACTGGAAGCAGTGTCGCGTAGGACAGTAGCAGCACAGAAGATGAGAGGTAGTTTTATCTGCTGTTTCATCTTCCACTGGTCGTCCTCCTCCTCCTAGGAGGCAATCCCACTCCTTTCAGACTCTCTGGCCTTCCATAAAACAACCCGTGGCTGCCCTGGAGAATAATCAGACACATAATTGCAATCTTCCTCCTCTGTGGTTAGTCCTGCAAAATAGTGCTTGGTCCATATGGTGCTGCTGACACTATAGAAATGATGCTATGGATTAATTACAGCTGGGGACACTAGGAGGGGGGAGCTTTCCGTGTGTTGCTCTCCCACGAGGTGTGCAGTTGCGAAGCAACCTGACACATCTGCCAGGGCTGTCTAAGAAACTATTAGCCAGTTGCTACCTCCTGTGCTCAAGAGCTGCAGGCAATTTCACAGTAATAGTTTCTCGGTTTCTTTCACGCAGGCAACCGTGGTGCGGAGATACTGACTTAAATATGTATCACGGAATGGCATCCTTAATAGAGGCTTTACAGGAACAAAATGTATGTGGGTAATCCACAAAGGCTGGTTGCAACTGACAGCTTCGTTATTGCTCTGAAGATGCATGGCAGGCACCGCGTGCTGGGAGCAGGGAGCAGCCACAGGAATGGACAGCTTTGATTCGGGTCCCGGGAATGATTCCTCAGCCCATCTGCATGGGCTCAGGGCTAAAATCAGAAGCAACTATGCAGGGAGTCCCAAGAAGTGCAATATTATTGCACTGTAGAGAAGTGGAGGTGAGTTACTGGGAGGCTGGAGCACTCCGGCTTGCAGAAAGGACCATGAGCTGGTTTCCTCTGCAAACACAAAAAGAAGAGAGACTTTTATGCAGCAAAGCTGGGCCGAGTATGGAAGTCACCTAGTGTGGTCTGACATCGAAATGAATAATTTGCTTTTTTGTTTTTTTTAGTAAGAGGGAAGCTTAACTTGAAAGCAAAGGCAGTTTGGGTATGTGCATGTGCAGAAGTAGGTTTAAGACTCGTTGCAGGTGAATGAGGTAGGAGATCATACTGGTACATCTTGGGAACTTGATTTAAAGCATCTGAAAGCTTAAATGACATTTAGCGCCTTCGGAAAACTACCTGAATCCTCAGAGCAAGGGCAAGCTCTAAATTTTGACAGCTCCGTCAAGATGTGTACCCAGTGCCCGGAGACATCTCCTCCTGCTGCACTGCTTCCCCTTAGCAGTATTCCCTGCCCAAATGGAGGGGGAAAAAAAAAATCCACTAAAGGACTTGGCCCTGGAAGGATGCATTAGCTGGCGTCATTTTCTCGGTTGTCAAGTTTCAGCGATTCAGAACAAGTAGTGATGCCTCTCTGTAGGGCTTTAATGACGTTTGCTGTCAGAGACGTGAGCCATAGGAAAGGACAGGGCTGTAACTTTATTTTAAGCTGGATAGGCTGTAGCTAAATCTCCTGAATCCCTTTCAGCTTTGGAAATGGCTTTCCCCTATCTCTGCCTTCTACCTGGTGCCTTCACATTGTTTGCGCTAAAAGGGGAATGATACTTTTAATCTCGAAAATGCCTTTAGAGCTTTGGAGTGGATCATTTTAAAGTCAACAGTGTTTAAAGCACATTAATGAGGGTATTCACCATAAAACAGTTTTATTTCTGTGCGTAACTGATAAACATGAATGTGAGAGAATATAAGGGAAAAGAGGTGGGAAAACAGTCGTGCTTGGAAAAGCAAACAAATTGTGGATCCACAGTGAAAAGGGTATCATATTATTATAACACTAAAGCCGCTTGTGAATTTTCCAGTGAAACATCTTCCCCCCCCCCCGGGAGAATGCTCATTTGTCTCAACTGGAACCAAATATCCTCAAAGGTTTTAAAGACATTTTGCTGGAAAACAGGCAAGCTTCTTGCCTGAGCACCCACCTGTATCCTGAGCGATCCTCCAGGGCCRAGGGCTGGGTGGCAGCACCGTTCTCTCCCTGGGGTGCTGGCTGCCYCCGTTCCCCTTGCTACCCCCAGGCCCCTGTTTCCCACTTCTAGGCAATGCTGGAGGAGGAGATGCGCAGAGAGAAGTTTGTAATAAAATGGCAATAGGGTTTTTTCCTGGGCATACTTTAAAAATTTTAATTAAATGAGAAAATAAGTTTCTACCTGGAGCTTTATGGTGACAATTTTGTGGCACATGGCATATGCTTTTTTTAGCTGTATTTTCCTACCTAACAATTTTGGGTGTCAGTTCATGGCCCAACACTTTGCCTGGTGTTTGGAAAATGATGACTAGTCAGACTACACTGGGATAATAGCATTAGCTTATTGGATAAGCTTTTAAAACAAAAATGGTAGCTGATGCTCATCATCCTGGCTTATTCCTGTGCAGACACAGGGTAATGCAAAATGGGGGAGGGCAGAAGCAAACAGGACTGTTGCCTTTTAGCAGGCAGAAAAATTAACGAAAAAAAAATTTAAAACAGTTTAAAAATTAAGAAAAAAGCAGGTCAGGTGGGTTCTCAGGCATCTTCCCCTTTTGCTTTGACATTTGCCTCTATCAGGGTAGAAGACCTGAAAGCCCAAATGTAAATTGCATGTCCATTAATGCAATAAGTAAGTGCTATCACCCTTTGCTAAAATGAACTGGAGGGGAAAAAAAAATCAAGCCAATCATTTAAATCAGGCACTTGTTTGGCTCTTAAGGATGTACAATACGATTATAAAACAAATCAATAAGCTTTCAGACTTTCTGAATGTCATCGCAAATGATTAGGTTACATGAATGGGTCTGAGCTCACCCCTCTCTGGCCCCAGGGAAGTCCAAAGTGCCACATTTGGACCGAACGGGGTGCACCTGGCTCAGAAATGTGAATTTTTGTCATCATTGCTGTCCCCCAAAGGACACTTATTAAGAGAAGAAGCGGCTAGAGCTGTAACACAGTATGCAACCGTAGTGATACTCTTCTTTTAACATGGGTAGAAATCAGCTTCTAAGAGCCATTAGGATGCGCATGAAAATGTGTTAGCTCTAGTGGATATTCCTGTGGATTTGGGGCTTGTGTAAATGGCATCCCATTAGGGCTAGCCATGCTCACCCTTGCAGCTGACTTTTTGGAGGTGCTTGTCATCCTCACGTAGATACTTAAGCCTTAAAGGCAGTGTAGAGAGACTCATCATGAGTGGCAAGACCTGATGAAAGTCAATGTCTTCTTGCAGATCCAGCCTTGCTCATCTGAGTCTCCACCACCTGGGTCCCCTGTAGCTATTCAGGCCTGTGTAAGGCCAAATCGGACAGGTTTTAGGGAGGAGAAATCCCACTTCCCCCATCCAACTGCACTGCGGTGCTGATGGGCTTAAACACATTGAAATGCAAAGCAAAAAAAATTAAAGAAAAAAATAATGTAATAATGCATTTACATTACCACCGTGCTCTGGGCTCCACAACAATTTTAACTTAGTCCCCATGAGGCTACAGAGTAGTTTTGACTGTGGACGTGTTTACTTTAATATTGTAATAGCTGTGTGTAAAGTAATTGATTTGTAGTCACTATGGCAACTATAACCTTGTATTTTCTAATGCCGGGGTTCAAAATGTTAACCTGAACAGGTTTTTTGCCATAGAGTTTGCATTCAATTTCTTTCATTTCTGGGGTGTGGGTTTTTTCCCTCCTTTAGCAAGAAACATTGTTCCACTGATGGAACAATCCACATCCACTGAAACAGATGGATTTGAGAATGTGTTTTCAAGACAAAAGGTTTTAAAACAACCAGCTTTTCTTGCTACGATGCTGCACTCCCCAGCACTGGTGGCAGGTTAAATACATCTCTAATCATGGTAAACTGTAAGAAATGTTAACTTCTAAATGGAGTAATTTTCATTATTGCCTGATTCTTTACTCTGAACTGGTTCAGCTACAACGCTGGGAAATACCAAAATAGAAATAAGTACCCTTGATCAAACTGAGTAGCAGGCTTGAAAACTCCACGCAGTTAGCATCGTCTGTGTTTTATTAGGACTCATTTCAGAGAGGACTGGAGGCAGCCTCTAAATCCAGTGACTTTACACTCAAAAGGAGGGCCCCGCTACCRGTGTTAACAGGAGGGGCTGGGAGCTGAGTTTCTTTGAAAACCTGGCTTTTTCTGTCAATTAACTCACTCTGTGAGCAGTCCTGCCAGGTAAGCCCCTAAGAGATGTGTAATTGTACCCTTTGGCTGCAAAAAGAAATCCTCGTTCTCTGTCCTCTTCGTTACACTAATCCTCCCCTCCTGCTCTCGTTGGACAAGAAGATTAATATTCGTTCTTTGCCTCTCTTTTGAGGCCTTTCTGAAATGGCCTGGTTTTTTCTTTCCCCTGCATCCTCTTTAGCCTTTCCTTTTTTCTGTGGACCTGTTACTGAAGTAAGAGGTAGCCCACTTCATAGATTCAAGAAACAATAGGAAAAAAAAGGTTGGTAGAGAACTTAAAAAAAAAAAACCCAGAAACTTCCCCATTACCCATCCTGCTTTAGAATGAAGACTTCAAACCAATTTTGCTCTCAGCATTGAAGCCTCGCTCCTCTTTCTCCCCACTAAATACTTCTTCATTTCCAAGTTTATTCCATCTTTCTTTCTAAAGATACGGAGATGATCTTCAGCACCAATAAGAAGTTAGCAGAGTAATCAATGAAAAGAGAAGGCTTGACTCTCCAGGCAAATTGGGTCTAAGCCAGTTAAATATGTATATGGGAAGAAAGCAAAGCCCACCCTCCTCACTTCTGTGTCACTTCTGTAGCAGAATTGCTGGGGTGAGGGCAACGTTTGCTATAAAAGTGGGATTTGGGCTGATGTTCTATTTGCAAGTGTGTGCTGAGCTTTGGAAGCAGTTTTGGGTGAAAGAAAGAAGGACAGATATTTTCAAGAAGTGTATGGAAACAAGGTGAAAATTGGGAAATAAAGAAAAAATGCCCCAGTTTTTAATTTTGGGAGCAAATTCTTTCAGCAAGGTGAAAAGCCTGTCCTCAAACATGGAATGAAAAGTTCCATTTTGAGTCAAGTTGTTTTGGTTAACCTGAAGTGTGTCGTATTTTATACAACATGGGTCCTTAATAACACAGAATAATTTGGAGGATTATTCTACAAGTAGAATAGATTTTGGAAATGATTTGCTGCCATATGTGGCTTCCCTTGTAAGGGAGGCATGAAAATAAGGAAATACGTCCTGAGGAGCTTTATACAATTTTCATCCATCATTGTTTTCCTTGAACAAAACAATCTTTCACTATATAACCATAGGCATCAAAATATTTAAGCGAGTAGTTCTGATGAAGTTGAGGCATTTGGATGTTTAGCTTCTGGTTGAGGATAGGGATGAGACTGCAATGTCCACTGAGGCATTTGTTGAAGCCTGCGTAAGTACGGTAAGCCAAGGCCATGAGTTTGTGATCTGTACCATTTCTTCTCTGTGCCACGGAGTGCCTGGCCTACAGCAGGATCCATAGCGTGAATACTTTCATATTGATACTTGATTAGCTGATGCCCTGTGGATCTGATTGTAAGACCATTCTGCTTTTATATTTTGAACTATCACTGACTTTGGTACATTGGTTCAGGTAGCCTAAAGCGCTTTTTGCTGATCTTCTGCGTTACCTTCCCTGTGCATCCAACAGCTAAGCTGCTGTAGCCACGTCAGCGTTAAGCCCAGCAGATTTGTGGTGCAAATACTTGCATGATGATATTTTTGCAGCCATCCCTGGAGGCTGCGGGTGCCTTGGAGATGCCTGGAAGAACAGACCCAGGTGAAGGGGAGTTGGAGGAAAAATATCGTTGAGAAACATTGCTAGAAGTACTCCATGGGAAGCAGTGTGGGTGTCCTGGGCTGCTGGTGAGAGATCAATGGGGAAAGGTCATTTTATTTGCCAATTCTTGTCCTTTGCAAGGCAGAGCTGCAGCTGAATTGCAGCCGGGTAGTGCTTCCCATGCTGGAGATGAAGAAGGCTGCTTCCATGGGTCTAATGAGGCCGCAGAAAAACCTTTTGATGCCTTGGCTGAGATCGTGTTTAATTTAAAGGAAAAAGTCTTTCTGGTCAGAACGGATGCATCCCTCCCCTTGGGCCAGGGTTCGGTGATGGTATCAGGTGCTGCTTAAGAGGCGCGGATGTAAAAGCCATCTGTAGTCACAGATATATGACCCAGTGGTTAAGTAATGGAGTAACATGCCAACAGAGCCGGCTGCTCCCTAAATGTGTAGCCAGAAAGTGTTTGATTCCATTTTTGAATTGCTTTGCGGGTGCTAAGTGGAGCTATTGCATTACCGGCAATTAAGGCACTTCTCCCCAAGGCTGCTTGGGCACTGCTTGGCCCCAACACGTAAAGCAATGTGAGCTCGCGTAGCGGGTGGGCTGACCTGTCACAGAGGATGAGGATAATGGAAAGGTTTTCTTATCCCGCTGAAAAACGAGCCTTTTCAGAGCATGTTGCAAAAGAGTCTCTGCACCCTGGGGGGCTGCACCCTCTGTGGGAAGCTTTATATGGAGGGTGGGAAGAATCATAGAATCGTAGAATAGTTTGGGTTGGAAGGGACCTTTAAAGGTCATCTAGTCCAACCCCCCTGCCATGGGCAGGGACATCTTCAACTAGATCAGGTTGCTCAGAGCACCATCCAACCTGACCTTGAATGTTTTCGGGGATGGGGTATCTACCACCTCTCTGGGCAACCTGTTCCAGTGTTTCACCACTCTCAGCATAAAAAATTTCTTCCTTATATCTAGTCTAAATCTACCCTCTTTTAGTTTAAAACCATTACCCCTTGTCCTGTTGCAACAGGCCCTACTAAAGGCTTGCCACTCCAGGCTGGCTCATCCCTCGGCTTCAGTTACAGATGGACTTTCTTCGGCCAGTTCATAGCATCTGCAACACTAATTGTAACCATTTTTATTATGCTCTTTTTAAGGCACCCCCTTTTCTCTAGCCGGAGATAGGAGAAATAACTTGGGTCCCCCAGACTTACATGTAATTTCATACRTGCCTCACAGAGGTGAAAAAAAGGGCTGGGCTGAGTAACCTGTGTGTAAGCAGCTTTTAATAAGGCATATTCATGTGCCAAAGCGAATCATTCTGGTCCATTGGGTAAATATGTATTAAAGTAATTTTCAAAATACTTTTCTGCAGCCAATGAGCTGGAAAGGGTCAGTCCAACCATGGATTATTTTTCAATGCATACGCTTATTTATGGAATAGAAGGAGGAACACAAGATCTTTCCGGTTACCTGCCTGGCCAAAGGCATCTTTAATTTCTTCCAGCAGGGCTATACTGTTTGGAAGGACGGTCAGCGCTGCTCTTCCCTGGTGTTCGGATTGCTCAGTGAAGGGGTCCAGATCCACCACAACAGGACAAGGACCGCATCTTGCCCTCTGAGTAACAGCTCCCACTGCACTTGGCATGAAATCCCAGGAGACGGGAGGGCTCGGAGCAAGCCCAAGGGAAATGGGTGAGGCACCCCCTTGTTTTGAGGCTGTTACTAGGATTGTGTGTGAGCAGAAACCCAGTGGCTTGGCCTCGTTTTTTCCAGCATGCAGGGCAGGATTGGAGCACCTGGAAACTTTCTGGCAATCTAGCATGGTGCCTGATGAATTTAGGTGAGCTGTGCATAGGCAACAGCTGCGTGATGGTTTTTCAGGATCATGGTTAGGCTTTGGTGGCTTAAATTCCAACTAGGTAACTCTTTAGGCACCTAAATTTGGTTTTGGATGAGGACAAAACATGGGCAGAACCCCTGGTTTTGAAGGTGTGCAGTGGGGAAGTTGGAGTCAGTAGCAGAAGTGTGATTAACCTTGGATTCATTCACATGTTTTTAGATTGATTTTCATTTTGCAACAGTAAATCATAAAACATCTGGGACAGTTTAACATACGCGTGCAGGCAGCAATTAGTCCAGATATTATCTAGCTTGGGGGCAAGGGGGGAGGTAGGGATTTTGTGCCAAGGTCTCGACCGTTTGTGGATTGCTTTATCTTTATTGTACATGTGTGGGCTTAGCACCTAGGAATGGAGGCAGAACAGCAGAAATGCCCTAAAAACCACCTAAACAACATTAGTCATTTGCCTCCTCTATAGAAAAAGAGCATTTTAAAAATATATCCCAAGCAGGAATGTGCATGTGTGCCATATTCCATCATTAACGTATCTCCAGCCAGAGTGCTTTATAAGTATGCACAGATGGTTCTTGTTCCTGGTTAAGATTTACAATTCGGTGGTTCGTATTTTTAAATAAAACCTCAAGTGCTAAATAAAGAAAATGTCACAACTCTTTAACAATGGAAAAAAAGGTCTAGTTCAAAGGCACAGCTGCAGGACATCATGGGAGTAGAATAAAACAGGAGGCCTTTCCCTTGAGGAGCTGGATATCATATATTTAAACCATTATTTTTGCCCTTATAAAGAGAAATCTCTGGGCCTGATGTTGCCTTATGGAGCCCTTCTGCCCCTTCAGACAAACGGAGGGGCTGGGAGCCGCGGGTTGCTTTGCATCTGTTGTCTCCCCTGAGTGCTGGTGGGTACGTTACAAGGGCAGCCAGCAGCTCAAAGAGGATTGGGACTGTGGTGCTGCAGTTTGCAGAGCAAAGAGAGATGCTCTGTCCTGAAGAATCTGCTGTCTGGGGGCGGTTATATCCAGGTTTGTGTGTATGTGTGTATATATATATGTATACATATTAAAAATATAAATAATATACCCACCAGCACACATGGGTGATGACAGATGGTGTTACTGGTGATAATAATTATGCATCATTTACTTTTATCTGCATTTTTACCCACTTATTGCAGTGAAATGGACATCAAACAGTTCCAGTTTGTGCCTCCCTTCATACTCACGTGGAGGAAACCCTTCATTTTAGTTATTTTTGAAGCAAAATATTAGTGAGTTAGTGGGTTAAGATTAAGGGAAAAAACCCCAGACACTAAATGAACCAGTGCTTTAAAGTGAGTGGAGTTCTTTGTGTTGTGTATTTGAATATTTTTAATTGTTTGGTCCCTTCTTCCTAGTGCTGCTATCTATTTGCCTACCAGTGCAGGAGGCAGGGAGCAACGTGGATGTGCTGAGCATATCCAGCCCAAGCCCTTGCTTGCTCTATCACTGAAAGGCACTTTAGCAGCCTTCACCAACTCTTGCTTTTCTCAGCACCTGTAAAAACAGTGGTAACCAATCCTTGGCTATGGAAACCTGCAGCAAGGCAAACACCTGGGGACAAACTTTTTACTTTTTTTTTTTTTAGTGGTTGAGACACTGGCTTTGTTTCCCCACATTGACGTGCTCTTCTTTCTTTTCCCTGTCTTTGATAATTTTTCTTCTTTTCATGCACCGGGACAGATGCAGGGGTAACCAGGTAATGTTTTTTGGTCTGTGTTAATCCCCCTCTGGTCAGTGTGGGAGCTGCCCTGAATTTGCAGGATGCAAGATGCAGAGCTGGGGAATAGCTGGCATCTTGTGCCAGTCTGGGGGAATGCCTAGCTTCTTGCTTTTAGTGTGATTATTTGTCCTGAAAAAGATACTGCTGTGTAAATATGATGGTCTTTTAAAAGAGGTAGGGCCAAGAAGATAAGGTCTGTATTGAGCCCCTGTGAAGCTGCTCCTGGAATAACGCCTTGCATTTTCCGTGATTGCCCTTCAAAATGAAAGATGTGGGAGCTGCCCAGAAGCTCTGCCCATTCAGCTTGACAAAGAGCAAACCGAAAAGTAATTTGATCAAAGACTGAATGTAGCCATGTTTTCTTCAGCTAAAGAGCTCTTCAGTCGAGCACACAAGGGTGCAACGAGATTTGAAGGCTGAAAGCTGAAGGGTACAAAATAAAGGGCAGATTTTAACAATGAGGGAATTAACTGTTGAAACAGCTCACTGAGAGATGTGGTGCGTGTCCTTTTGCCTTAAGTCTTCATAGCAAAACTGTATGCCTCTCTCTGAAATGTGTGTTATCACTCAGACTAAAGGTTTCCAGCCCAGCTGCAGACGTAGCTGGGTAAAAAGTTCCCCTCTCGCTCTTTGTAGCTTTCTGACCCTTAAATTTCTTCCTAGCTGAGTGTTAGTTTGGGATGCGTATGAGGAGAAAATGCAAAATTCCCTTTCAGCCTAATACTGTAAAATACTTTCAGAAGTCCTTTGCAATCTGTTGCTAATTATTTTTGTGTAGTTCCTGATGGTTTCTCTTCATGACTTGAGCTGTGCTGAGCTGACTGAGGTCCAGGAAAGCCAAGCTACGCAGAACTTAGCAACTCCTGTTCTCTCTCTGGATTTGCTCCCTTTACACTTCTTAATTGCCAGTTGATAGCAGATATTCTTATTTTATTCACTTCCATAAATCAACCCTCCATTTTTTTAACCATGCTCATCAGACATATTTCACATCCAAAGTGAAGTTCATTTTTGGTAGTGATGATGCTGAACAACTCATTTTCATGGCACTTAGGCTTGCTTAGTCATCAGGAATAATCTTTTCATTGTTTCCCATCTCTCAAAAATGATTAATTTAATGATGCTTAATTTAAAGAAGTCACACCTTCAGGAAATACCCCTCAGCTCAGGCATGGGGCCTCTCTTCCACACGCTGCAGGGGGATCTCTGCTCTGGTGCCTGGAGCACCTCCTCCCCTTCCTCCTTCTTCTCTCACCTCCGTGCTTGCAGGGCTGTTTTTCACACTTTTTTCCTCACTCCTCGCTGGTTGCGGCTTTTTGCCCTTTCTTGAATGCATTTTTCCCTGAGGCACTGCCAAGGGGCTGTGCAGTGCCCAGCTGTGGGGCTGCCGCGGAACCATCCGGAACTATCTGGAACTCGGTGGGCAGCACCTCTCCTCACACAGGCGCCTGTCACCGACACCTTGCCACACACACGGCGGTGCAAGGGCAGCGCAAACACAGCGCTTTTCTGGATAGTTTTGGCCAAAGCTATCCTCCGTGAGCTGAGCTTCTCCTTCAAGCTGCCTTGTTTCAGGTTGCTTGTCCCYGGGACCTGTGCGTGGCCATCGTGTGGAGGCTGGGGAGCCGGTTCGCCTGAGGCGGCAGCCTGGCTTTAGAGGAGGGAAGCATTCACCGACCTTTCTCGCCAAAGTCGGACTTCAGACCGTGAGTTATCACTGATTTTTTTTTTTTTTTTTTTTTTTTTT